>DWIC01000723.1:0-10650 GCA_018248135.1 Battus belus
TATATATACAGTGACTGACTGACTGACTGACATACTGATTTATCAACGTACAGCCCAAACCACTAAACGGATCGACCTGAAATTTGGCATGCAGATAGATGTTATGACGGAGGCATCCGCTAAGAAAGGATTTTGATTGATTCTACCCCCAAAAGGGTATCAAAATAGGGGATGAAAGTTTGTATGAAACTTTGTCAATTTTAAATCGATCGGGTTGATACATGCATAAAGCTACTGTAACGTATGCATACCCTAAGAAAGGATTTTTATAAACTCTACCCCGATTATATAATAATATGCGTAATATGTGTTACAAATCAGCTACATGTTTATCCCTTACAAGCTTTTAGACCTATAATCATCCTTTGTAATAAAAATAAATTATCAATAGGAAATATGTATGAGTATATTAGTATATATATAATAGGGACCGGAAAGTAATGTCGAACAGAAAAAACAGAAACAGAAAAACGATTGATTTTTACCACTCCGGTATTGAAAATTTGTATACCGTATGGCAAAAAGTTAATGATAACAAAGGTGAATACATTACTAATTAGAAATAAGATGTTAAAAATTAAGTCGTGTTAATTTAACTTAAGAAAGCGATGTAATTTTTCAGTTCACCTAATAATTCAAAATTGTGCACAACATTTTTCACAAACGTTTTTAGTTACTAACCCATGACTACGGGTGCCGTGTATTTTAGAGAATAATCTGGTGTTAAGATAAAAGTGTTTAAAATTCCCCACACGTCGGCGCTAATGAGATGTTAAGCGACAAAGATTTGAAAGAAAAGGGATGATGTGTTTCGAAAGTGAAAACTTTTTGTGTTATTAATTGAACAGTCGATGACAGTAATTTTGTGTTTAGTAAAAATTTTGTGGCTTAAATTTATAGACTTCCGATACAAATTTTCAATACAGTAATACATTTTTAAACGAATTAACAAGGTTTTGCTTGTGTATGAACGTTCTATGCTTCGCTTGTCGTTCCGTGATGTACACTTTAGAAACAAAAGTGTGGCCCTCTGTGTATTATAAGGCCTACCTCTGCCACTTGTTTAACGTTCACTGTTGGACAATGGCCTCCATAGATTTCCAAGAGACGTTAGAAGCGGCCCGCGTCCAGTTTTGCAACAAAACAACACAACAACTTGCATAGTTTACGCTATTTGGTACAAAAGCTTGCATTTTTGGAAAACACGCCGTAAGTATTTACTATACCAGGGGGAATCAACCTGCGGCTCGCAAGCCAAATGTGGCGCTTTGAAGGATTATTTTTGGCTCAAATAAATTATACCAGAGTTTTTTGTTATTAAAAAAATCGTTAGATTAATACACCGATCATTATTAATTAACTGTGTAATGGAATACTTAGAATTGTTTCCACCAATTATTAACTAAAATTTAAATCATCATCGAGAGAAAAAAAATTAAAGTGTTTAATTATTAATATTTAAATTGACAAGATATTATACTTCTATTTAGTTGTCTCACCATAAGGCCACTCCCCCAAATATACTTAGGAGGGAATATACCACAATCGCCACGCCTGGCAGGCAGGTTGAGACTAGTAGTGTGGTACATAATATCGTACGCAAAGAACGTTGTCCATATTCTGGAAACTTGTTTGTAAGCAGTGAAAATCTTGTATAATTAATATTGTATAATATTGTATAACTTGTATAATATTGTATAACAAATAATGGATTATATAAAATTGAATCCCGGGAATCTGCGATCGCACCTTTCGCATCTCTACCGGTTCGGTTATCACTGCTCTCTTACACCATATACATGTTTTCAATGATACAATTTCTTCTCTGTATTTTTAATAACTTTAGCATACATTTGAATTACGCATTTAACTGTGGCTCGCGAAAAACAACAAATTATGTAAAATAATCCTACACTAAACTGTTATTATATTATAACTATTCACCATATTATTCATGTTTTATGAAAACATATTGGTCTCTCACCATTCGTAGGTCAATGAATATATGTTTTCTTTTTTTATAGGAGACAATGGGCGCAGGCAATGACGTATACGTGATGCAGTTTTATATTGGTACAGATTATATAGTGACATACACGGGATCGACGCGCTCTCAAAAAACCGTGATGGTCACTGGCAGTGGGCCAGGGACGGCTTTATGTGCGATGCGATGAATTTATGATTTCAGTAATAAAACACATTGTTTCCCGTAAAGTTTTATAGGCGGCACTAAAATTACGAAATCGCTCTCCAGTTTAAAAGTAATCCATGTATACATATGTATAACTAGCATTTTTCATAAACACTGTCTTATTTCATTTATTGTTTATATGTGTGTAAGATATCCTTAAGATTTTGGATTGAAGACCACAGACCGGCAAGCGCAGTGTGGGGCGTCCACGTACAAGGTGAAATGAAGACTTGTCTCAATATTTGGAATATAATAAAATAATCAAACAGCATTAATTTGTCTCAAATGGCAGTGAGCAGGACACATCGCTCTTACAAGCGACATCCGTTAGGACCGAAAGATTTTCGAATAGTGACCACGAGTTGGTACATGTGGCGGGGTTAGACTCTCTTACAAGGTGGACCGATGACATAGATAACCTTATGGGGTATCCCTGAATGCAAGCAGGCAAGTTCAGTCATCGTGGTGATCTTTGCGCGAGGTCCATGCCTTGCAGTGGTCGTCTATGTTTTGAGAAAAAAAGAAGAAAAATCCCTGCCCATTTTTATAAAAGGTAACTAAATGATGAAGGTGGCAAGTTGACCGGTGTTGAAGATTAGGACTACCTTTATTTATTATAGCAAATATGGGGAATATAGTAATACAAAGTGGTCCCATATTTTTGGGTACAGTGAGCGTTCTGGGAGAGGCTCTTGCTGCTGTCGAGACGGTACGGTCCATAGAAAATCCTGTGCCTTCTTCAAATTAGTGTGACTTTAGTTCCGAAGAATCCGATTTAATGCTGCTCTTCTCTGCCGTGCCAAGAGGATATTTTGTACAGAAAACTTCTCACTTAAAAATAATTTAAGGTAGTAACATTAGCCTAGTACCAAACGCGTGAAAAGACAACAAAAGGTAATAAAAAAGACCCCGAAGAAGACCTAGAAAGTAAGATGTCTTGGCAAATAGCCGCGGCGGATAGAGAGAGATGGAACAGGTGGTGGAAGCCAAGACTAGTAAGGTTTGTAACACATCAAAAAGAAGAAGTATAAAATCTTACACGAACGATTAAAATAGTTCGGTGTTTGGTTGTTCGGTCAGAGAATTTTTATTATTGTACAATGCTAAATACGATAGACGAAGATAACGCTTAACAAAATCGAACCATGCCAAATCAAATGTACTGAATAAAATTTCGAACAAGAATTAACACCACCAGCTCGAGTTGATATTGGATATTAAAATCTGTTGGAGGATTAAGCAATAGAAGTGATTCTTCGTAACAATGAGTTCAAGGCGGGATGTTACGGTCGAAGGCTTCCATCCATAGCAGTATTATCCCGATACATCCATAGCTCGAGAGCATAATGGCCGACTGGGTGATCCATCACGGCGCACTCGCCCGCCCCACCTCACCTCGCCCCGCTCGCATCAATCTTATGCAATGCCCTCGCAGCTCATGCTAGCCTGGTACAATTTTATGGTATCCTCCACAATGCTAAAATACTAAAGAATTAAAAAAAATATATCTGACATCGTTACGCGACACGACTGATGTAAAGAGTTCATTAACCTTTTGACATTTTAATAGGTTGTTTCAGGTCATATTTTTAACAATCACAAACGAATTTTTTCAAAAAGCGAATTAAGTAATTAGAGCATAAAAATAACAATGGAATTTGTTTTAGTTTTAATATTAAGCTGGTACTAATTATTTTATTAAAAAGGATAAGGTTATGTATCATGAATTAAGTAAAAAGTTTACAATTTTCTTGAGAAATTGACTAGTCAATATTGGTAACATTTTCATCAATGACAACATACGAAATAACCAATTTGTTTTATATAATAATTATTCTTTAACTAGATTTTAAAAACTTTTACGGTGAATTCAGTAATTCGAATATTTGCAATACATAGCATATTATTATTATGTTGAAGAGGCCATTATATATTAATTTTTGGAATTCATTTCCTTAAGATTTTGGGGAACAAATAAAAAAAACACTTAGCAATTATAACCTAATACTAACAACGATGCTAGTTTTAAAAATAAACTATCACAGACAATTTATTAAATAAAAACTAACTACCACGTGGTTATGCAACATGAATAATGAAAAATGTTTTAAATAATTTCGACATGTTTAATAAGAAGTGTTTTAAGTTAGATTTTCATTAATTACAGCAAACGAAATAGTATTTTAATTTCATTAATTATTTCTTTTCTTTAAGGCTTAAAGAACGTGTTTAATTATTATAATTTAATAACATAAACAAAGCTAGTTTTATTTTAAACATTAAGCTGATGTTAATAATTTCCACATCGCCGTTTCAGCAGACGCTCACTGTTTAGCCCACTATTTAGGTCTCCCCAAAGATATTTATGGGGTGATATACTATAGCTGCCATATTGCTCACGGACCATCGGCTCCGTGAGCTCAATGAAGCTGTAAGAGCCGCATAAGCAAAAACATCAACACGAGAATAGAGAACCGCCACGCACGACAGACGGATTGGCGACACTGCTGCCCATCCTCTTGAAACTTGTTTACAAGCGGTGGCAATTCTGCCAGATAATGCACAAAGTTTAAAATGATGTAAAATTCCATAGCGGAAATCGAACCCGGAACCTTTGATGGCAAGTCACAATAAATAAATAATTAATGTTAAAGAAACTATGTTCAAACTAGAGTACATTGTCTTTTTTTTTCAAAATTTTATCAGGCAATTTTTTTTTGAGGGAAATTTATTGAAAGAATTTATTTATTACAAATTAATTTAAAATTTTGAAACAGTTTATTTTTTACATAATTAACAATTACAGGTTATAAAGGACAAAGTGTTGCTCTGGCAATTAAAGTTAAGAGTTGAAAGTAATCAATTTAGAAGTTCCTTATTTTTATCCTTAGTTATATAAAATGTGTGTTCTTGTGCCATGATGCATTTATTATTATACTGCATGGGAATTTATTTCCGAAACTTACAGATCGTTGCAGATTTTAAAATAACTGAGCGTTTTATAGTAATTTTTATTTTTTTTAAATATGTAATTTATACAAAAATATATTGATTGAGATACCTATTAACAGATTTGTACAGTATATAAAATATTTTAAAATGATATTTGAACCAAAATACATCACTTAGTTAACATATCTGTACTATTAGCAAATAAAAGGAAAACTGTGTTAACAACGTCCGACCCAATAAAGAAAAATTTGTTGTAGTAAAAACATTACAAGACTAATCAACTCTATATCATTCTGTGTTCTTTGTTAAAAAGAATAGAGGGTAATTCGGAAATCTTTCATATTTACTCCAGTAGACCAATTTGGTGATACGTTACGGACGCAAGTGATCTCTCAAAAGGTTAACAGGCCGAGATTAAACAATACGCTGTACACGCAACAGCAAGTACTTGTGCGTTGTGTAAAAAGATTAAAAGTCGTGGCAC
The DNA here is from genome assembly GCA_018248135.1 of Battus belus. Lineage (NCBI taxonomy): Eukaryota > Metazoa > Arthropoda > Insecta > Lepidoptera > Papilionidae > Battus > Battus belus. Next base: position 5,628 of record DWIC01000723.1, read on the forward strand.
GCGTCAGATATAACAATACGTCCGTCCGGCGCGATGGTCTACCAAAAAACATGCGCCAAAATCAACGTCCGCCGAAAAAACTTTATTCTGTCAAAAAATAGTAACAGGAATAATTATCGTGAACATTGCATTAATCAAATTCCGCGCACGGTGCTATCGGGCGGGGGGACGCTCCATGCCCCCCTGTACGGGATGGGGGCACGAGAAAAACGAGTGCTGCAGGCTCACTGCGAAAAAAGCTGAAAATTGCTGGCTTACACGATCTAAGTGCATAGAGACCTGTCTTAAGATATGTTTAAATTTTAACGTTTTATCCTTTGGGCCCTGTCGCAATTTATTTATGTTAATGATTTATTTAGTTAACAATATCCTATTGGCAGTGTTTAACAATACATGTATTATAACTATAAATTAAGATTTTTTATACATACATTTACATCGACGACGATCGATCATCTGTTTTTCTTACACCTCTTAATCTTAATAACTGGATTGTACCTATAAAAAATGTATGTGTACCTATAAAAAATTACTATTATAATCCTACCTCGTCATGTAGCAGGATCATTAAGAATAAATATTTATAAGTTTTTAATCGAATGTCATCACTCTATTTATATAATATTTTTTAAAAATCATTTAAAATTTTATATATTGTCTTCGGGTAACTTGTTTTTGGAACAATGTATTTTTTACCAAAATACTGTAACGTTCGAAGACGAAGGTTTTGACCAATGTGTGTTACCAGTAATGACAAACGGATCCGAGATGTGGTAATTTACGACGGGCTTCATAAGACGGTTCGAGGTCACCCAGAAAGCAATGGAGAGGGCTATGCCCAGAGTTACGTTTAGAGATTGAATCAAAAATGAGGAGATTCGCAGAAGAACCGATATCGCCGACGTAGTTCGAAGAATTGCAAGTCTGAAGTGGCAGTTAGACCACGAGCTGGTATACGCAGCTTAGGTAGGCTTTTCACTAGGTGGATCGGCGACATGGTTGCAAGTCGCTGGATGCAGGCAGCGAAGGATAGGTCATCGTAGCGATCTTTGGGAAGGCCTTGCAGTGGACGACTATCGGTGGAAAACAAGACGAAAAAGAAGAAGAAGGTATTAAAATACATTCTTACCGGCGACCGTACAGGTTATTATTATATTTATATATAGTTATTACTATATTATATAGTTATTATCATATATTGCGGTAATTTATACAGTGTTCTTAAAGCTCACCGTGTTGAAGCAGTGAGCAAGCTACACAGTGCCGGACAGACGAGTCACAGGGGCCTTCAGGTGGCAAGCGGAATCAAACTCCGTTGTGTCTTGGTCCACGAGATCGGCAAGCAGAACGTAGAACTTACATCTACAAGGTAGATATATGAGTTTGTTACTTGTTGGGGTTGGATGCAGGTCGCTTCCTTTGGGTCCTATTGTAAATCTATGGGTGAGGCATATGTGCAGTGAACGTCCTACGGCTGAAATAATTTTGATAATTTGTAAACTTCAGAGCGAAGGCTCTAGACATGTCTTCAAAAATTTTGAAACGGTTATGCGTAAAATTACAAGTATTTTTATATATTTGAAATCTGTTCCTTTTGTCTTGAGGATTCCTAAGTTATATTTGGCGACAAAAGATGAAATAAAAAATGGAACAGAATTTTAAATACCTAATCTCATTTTTAAATATAATATTCACTCCGGCTAATTTGATACATTACATTTTTGAACAGTCTTGATAAATGGCATAGTATTATGTATAGAAATATACACATGTTTCGAATCTCGACGCTTTCGTTAAACTTCTGGCGCGAAGTACACTAGCGTGCAATCAAATCGACTCTCTCCAAACGCGCATTTCGAACCGCTGTATTTGTAAACGCATATGTATTTTTGTTACTAAATTATATTTTCTTAAAGCATAAAAACTTAGCTTTCCTACAACATTATTACGGATGTGTTTGTGAATTTTTTTACATCAATATCTTTATAGTCGACTAACAAAAAGAAGTTTCTCGGCGACAATATTACCGGTGCAAAATGATTACTAAATATTAAAATAATTATCAAAGCTAAACGGTTAAGTCCTGTGCGAAATAACAGTAGAAAAGATCCTCTGATTATTTATTCTTTAGATGTTGAATATTTCGTAAAATTGAAGATAAATAACCAAATCATATTTTGTAAAAATTATATGTTTTGATAGTTTTTATGTTTTATTTTAAGCAAGCGATTATAAAATATAAAATAGCGTGACGGCACATCACGTACAATAATTCTATGTTTAGCTTGACCTAAAGTACATTCCGTTGAAAGAGTCGTGGCGAAATCAATTGTTCAATGATTGCCAACATGCTACTGGGCGATTAAGACAAACATACAAGTGGACTCATCGTGTTAATAGAATATTGAAATAGAAAGCTCTAGTGTCGTTTTGTTGGCTCTCTTAAGCCCTGACGATGTTTCTATTCCTTGTTATAATATAGTAAACTATGACAACACAATAGGGTACTTATTACATTGTTATTAATTTATAACAAGTTTGCGCAAAATTTAAAAATACTATTATTTCGGACACGTTAATATACTTATGTGTCCGAAATAATAGTATTTTATTAATCGGATCAATAAATTATCAATAGTCTTACAGACGAACGTGATTATAAAGGTTATAATGGCGTTAAAAAAATTTAATATCATTTTTTGTTTACTCTTTACATTGTCTTCTAAAGTTGCGGCTTTCATTTGCATTATATTTATGCATCACCTTATATCCTTCGCGAGATTTCCCGCAAGCTAAAATTTTTGCAATTCTTAATTTTTTTATTATTTTATTGAAATCAATTCAACCAATTTCAATTTACTATTAAAAAAAAGAACGGAGGATACTGACGTTCCACGAAGTTACTTGTCTGAAGTGGTAGTGGGTGGGGCACATCGCTAGATCGCGAAAGTCGAGTGTCAACAACGAACCGGTGGAAGCGTTTTACGTCGGCCCCATAATCTGTATCGACGACATGGTTAAGTTCGCGAGATGTCGCTGAATAAAGGCAGCGCAAGATTCGTCATTGTGGCGATGAAGGAAGGACTTGCCTTGTAATGAGCGGATATGGTAATCTAAATGTAGACGGGTTAAATGATTTAAAAATAAAATAAATGTTTATTATATATAAATTGTTGTTATTTTAGAATTACGTGCGAGATGTATCACACTTAACTTGGAGTATACAGCACGGAGTGAAATCTCGTAGTCTTTTGTCAATTTACATTTCGAATAGAGTGTCTCGACGTGAAAGCAGGTCGCGAAGACGTGCGCTCTGGGAATCCGTCAACGCTGTTGACTTCTGTTACCGAAGACACGGTCTTGCTTTGAAGGTGCGAATCACAACGAAATTGTTTAGATGTATTTCGTATTCACGGCTACATGTAACGTATGTACAAAACAACGATACAAATAAATATCTCCGATTTGATACAAATAAAAATCACTTACGCCCTTTTCCCCTGTACTAATTAATCTTGGTCTGAATGGAATACTTTGTACACAACATACAAATTTTAGACGATTCCTGAATTTAAAATCTGATTTTCATGTAACGTCATGAAAATTCGAATGCTTTAATAGAATAAATTAATTTCACAAAATTATAATTAAAAATTAATTAATTCAGTCTTTTGGTAACGAGTTTAATAATGACGCAATAAATTACTTCATATTACGAATGTCTACATATACTTAATCAATTATTTATAAATGTGCGTTTGAAACCGTTTTAAAATATTTATTATCATATCTTCAAACTCACCAGTAGCGTGTCTATGAATAATACAATATTTAATCTTAAAACCTAAATCCCTTTTGTTTCTTTTTCGGGCGTTACGGACCCGTCTTTAAATTGACCAGTATTGTACTACCGACAGCGAGAAGTATAACTCCGTAGCAGATACAGAGACACTACATTGCCCTCTTCGTCGTCATGCACTTTCTATTAAATAATATACTTGATGACTTCGCCTATCATTTAGACGTACAACGTAATAAAGTGTTCAAATATTTGCTTTCCTAATATATATAGCATTGTGCGAATTATTAATAATTGTTTGCGCATTTCTTGCCTTAAATGATGCAAATATTTTCTTTGTATCAAGACTACTTACTATCTTAGTTTTAGCACGTAGGCAGCCATTGCAAGGCATAGATATCAATGGAGAGATTTACTATATTTGGTTGGTGAACATAGTGTGGTATTATGGAACGCAGAGGATCCTGCTGCCCATCCTCTAGAAACTTATCAGTGAGCAGTGGCAATCTTATATAATTAATGGACAAAGTGTTAATTATATAAGATTTTATGATGGAAATTGAATCCGGGAATTACGATCACAATTCTGTCTTCTCTACGGCTGACCTACCACTTCTCTTAGTAATAATGAATTTATATAAATTTAAGTGGAACACAAAAAAGTTTTTACAATACCGTCCACTCTTATCATAAGGACGTAATAGTGCAAACATCCGGGAACATTTCTATAGGAGGGAAACGTGATCTGTAAGACAAACATAAATCATGCATGGACAGCACTTTCTAACACAACACAATGTGTTTGTATAAAAGCTTTACTTACGACGAATTTATATCATGACTTATTCTTTCATAGAATATTCATCGAGCGAAAAATAAAAGAATGAATCATTTTATTTCAGCGGATGTTACATTTAGATATTGAAGCGGAAAACATTATTAATCGAACTTTAATAAAGTTACCTATTATGTAAGTAAACTTTAATAAACTTTATTAAGAGTTGCCTTTCGCTAATTCAAGAGATAAGATGATTGATCTGTAAATCCATAAGACGTCCGCATTTAGATTCAAGCCACCTCCCACAGATTTCCTATAAACCACGTAAAAATCTAGCACGTTCCGAACTTGTCCGTGGACGTCTCACGCAGCACTAGCCGTTCTTTACATTAGAACCCTAAGGCCCCAGATCAGTATTGCGACAGTCTGCTGGCACAAGTCGGTTC
>DWIC01000724.1:0-10644 GCA_018248135.1 Battus belus
TAGCTCTGATAGAGGAATGGCAGAATATTCCACAGCATCGCCTCCGAAACCTGGTAGAGAGTATGCCAAACCGCATAGCAGCTGTATTGCGAGCTCGTGGAAGCAACACCAAGTATTAAACTGTGCAAAAACGTTACCTATATAACACATATACCTTTACGAAATTGAAGCAAAAATAAAAAGTTTTATCATATTTTTTTTATTTTTATTTAATCACATTGAAATATTCTTTAATTTAGTTTTTATTTCTTAAGCTTGGTGAAGTATTTAAGAAGATATCGACGATTTCATAACCTTTTTCTTTGCGCTTCAGTATATATTCAAATGCGACAGACAGACATTATATAACAGGAAATGCTGGAAAGGCCTCTTTTTTCATCATCATTTCATTCGTAGGACGTGCAATGTAATCTGACACCCAACTCTGCATTCCAGAAGCTTAAGGCCCCTAAGGTTATCTATTTTGCGTACTCTGTGGTGACATGTGATTGCGATGCCATGAGATGCCTATAATTACTAAATTTAATAAACAACCTTCACTGAGAAAAAAATTGGTGATGATTTTAAAGAAATTCTTTTAATTTCCTCATTGTGAAATGATACAATTGTAGGAGTATTATTTTTTGCAGTTGCTGCTTTAACAATTCCATCATTATCAACATTTTTTAAAATACTCTTTAATTTCTTTTCCTGTGGTGCATCTACAAATGATGTGTTAGGTCTCTTTTTTATTTTTCCCTCGGTGAAATTGTTAGTCATTTCTTTTAATTTTTTTGCCTGAAGAACATTTTCTCTGTGTTGTTTACTATTTAAATGAACTTGCCAAACATTTTCAGACCGTACTATTGAAGTACATAAAATACACATGAGCTGTCCAGCATTATTGTACTTTGCAAGTGGATTGTTTATTTTCTAAGTTAGACGTATAATATTACATAGGTAAATAATAAAAAAAAATATATACACGGTACAGTAAAATGTGCCAAGATGCACATTTCATTGCATTTACGATTATTTCTTATACATCATTTGACTATATCGATTCTCGAGATACAATCTCGTATGATTCACATTTAGTTAATTATATAGGAGTCCAATTGACAAAGAAGTTTGAAGAGGATGGCATCAGCATCTTCTTCGTACCACAATACCACTGCGATCGCCAAGCTCGCTCGCCATGCATAGTATACTCCACCCATAGACGTTATTGAAGAAGGCATATGTTTTGTAGTATGCCTCTATGGGTTGAAATGTCTTTCTAACCAGGAATTAATAATTTACAAGAACACAACACAGTTGTTGATTTTCTTTGAATCAAAAGCAAATCTATTTTTGTCGAAAAATATTCTAATTGTGAACCAATTGCAAAGTTTTATAATTCGTGATACAAAAAGTATCGCGAATTTTGTGTAATTTCAAAAATTATTTATTTATTCGTGAATATCTATTTTGTCCCCTTCAAAGTAATCCCCCTGGTATATTATACACTTGTGCCAACGTTTTTCCAATCTTCGAAGCACTTCGAAAAATCATTTTTTTCTATCTTGTTTAGCTCTTCCTTCGATGCCGTCAATCGTGGCGTAGCGTCGTCCTTCCATGGGCCTCTTCAGTTTCGGGAACAAGAAAAAGCCACAGTGGGCCAGATCTGGGGAATACGGTGGCTGCGGTATCATTAGTGTGTTGTTTTTTGACCAAGAAGTCTCGTACAAGCAGCGATGTGTGAGCAGGGGCGTTATCGTGGTGCAAAAGCCAATTTTTGTTTGTCTATAATTTCGGGCGATGCGGGAATGGCTAGACCAGTGATTGTGACGATATTTAGGGGAGGCATATGCCTTGCAGTGTGCGTCTATTAGCTGATATGATGATAAAAAAATTTAATTAATAATTATTAATGTCCGCTGTAATGTGTGTGTGTGTGTGTGTGTTGCTGAATGTCCGGTTTGTTTGTCAGCTGGTGCAGGGCGCTACGCTGCAGAACCCGGATGGTCTGGCGGTGGACTGGGTGGCGCGCAACGTGTACTGGTGCGACAAGGGCACCGACACTGTGGAGGTGGCGCGGCTGGACGGCGCACACCGGCACGTGCTGCTGCGCTCCGGCTTAGCCGAGCCGCGCGGGCTGGCGGTGAATCCGCGCGCGGGGTGAGCATTCGACCGCTGCTACCTTCCCTAATATGTCTTACTTTTCATATAATATTACATAAATGAACTAGAGATTTCTACTAATGTTACGTACCACGGCCTATTCGGTAAGTTCTGTCAAGCAGCCCGACTCGAGACACCTGAATTGCTAATAGGGCAACAGGAACCGTCCGTCATTTATGTATTAATAAAATCTGAAAGATTACCAAGATGCGTCTCGTCACAAGACTCCAGCGCATGATCTATGTATTTATATCATTTTAATGGAACGCTAGCGCTAATACTGTACGTGCAAACTATAATATCCTACATTTAAGTGCGATATAGACAGTAAGAAAATTAATAACAATTATGAATAACTCGACTGTTAAGCTATATATGAAAGCTTATAACTGATAAAGATGGACAACGAAGATCTGCGCCCGGCATTCCTGGCTGGTAGGAGGGTGATAAGGGCGACACACAATAATATGACTTAAAGTAATAAAAATAAAATGAAATAAACAAAAGTTTATTTAGAATATAAAAACGGAGAGAAATAAACAACTAGTCATAAACTAATACAGGAGATAGAATTAAAGTAAACTAAGAAATAGACTAAGGAAACAAAAGAAATATATGAACCGTACCACATAGACCCAAACTCTAATCCCACTGTGATACTAGAACTATATGTAAATAAAGATCAAAAGAGGAATGCTGATGAGGTAAGGAAGGTGAGGAATGAAAGAGAATATGAAAGGTTCAAAGTAGATATTGTGGAGTACGAGATTAAAAATAAAAGAATATGTGAAAATTGAGAGGTTAAGAACGTAAGACAATAAAAAAAATTATGTACCCGTAAATAAGGTCCCTGTCCCAAAAATGATATCGGTACAAGGGGCTCCCAAAAACTTAATTTCCAAAAAAGTTATTAATGAAAAGTTGTAGAACCTTGGAGGGGAGGCGAGGGAAGCGAGGGAATAAAAGACACTAAAGGACAAAATTAGGAGTTGACCAGAAGACCCAGAAAAAACGGAGCCATATAAAAATTATGAAATCTTGAGACTTAGAGAAAAAATTGTAATGAAAATTTTTTGACGTTTCATAATTTATATATGAAAATCTGATCTAGTTAGATGAGAATATTAATAAATATATGAAAAATAGTCATGTATATAAAGTTGACACCAGAAATGAAGAATATATGAATGAATATACAAAAGCTTCTCTGGACTTAATAAAATTAGTAACTCTTGTGGGAACTATATGATCTTACTATACATACATTTTTAGTGGGACCGGAAATTATTGTCGCTTTCATAAGTTAAGTTCAAACGACTACATTAACAAGTTTTTATTCGTAATCAACAATAAATTCACCTTCGTTATCAACAACGTTTTGCCATCTATTATGCAAAATTTTTAATGCCGGAGCGCTAAAAATCAATCGGTTTTTCAGTATAGTAAATGCGCAGTAATGACATTACTTTCCGGTCCCCTTAATAAAAAGCTTGTAAAGGAAACTTTGATTAAATTGACGTTTATGAGTCCCTACTGCAGCAGTACTTGATGTTGTTTCCAGCACGTTGTACTGGTCGGACTGGGGCGCGCGGCCACACATCGGCCGCTGCGGCATGGACGGCTCCAATCGTCTCGTGCTGCTTGCGGCGGGCCTGGGCTGGCCCAACGCGCTCACGCTGCTGCCCGACGCAAACGAGCTGTACTTCGCGGACGCGCGGGAGGACTTCATCGCGGTTGCCGACCTCGACGGCAAACACATGCGAATACTATTCTCTAGAGGTTTTTAACATGATTTACGCGACTGCCTAAGTACCTTTTTTTATATTGGTGGAGAAATCTTCGTTTAAGATGCCTAGATCTGTCCTCTGTCGATCCCGTTCTACGGCCTCCTTCTGGACCATGACGGTCTCGCAGAAGATGCCCACGGCCCAAGTGGCACCTGTAGATTCTAAGTTGCGAGCGGAAGTGTGCTGGGGACGCTTTACTTAATAAAATTATACGGTAACGAAACTCGAGGGCTCTCTGGGGTGCCTCAGCTCGTGCTACAATTTCACAAGATTTGGAGGCAATCGAGCTCCATTATGTAGCTCTGGTGGACACTTCATAGAGTGATTAAGCTCAAGGGTCCTCACGAGGATAGCCTTGGCTGTCAATAATACCTACTTAATATCCAAACTTCCTTCGGAAAGCGTTAACGCGAAAGAAGTGGGGGCAAAACGTCCAGAAACGCTTCTGTCATAATGAGCCATTCTATCGTATCTTGGTGGTCACAAAAAACATAGTGTTTTTAAGTATTGCACAAATATAAACTTATTGTTCGTGTTGGTGCTCATATTCATTATTATATGGTAAATAAACTAAACGTAATTAATACATGTCTAAGTTATAATAACATATTTACTTATTCCAAGCAGTTGTGACCCAGTGGTACAGCAATTAGACTGGTGATCGTAAGTCGCAGGTTCGATTACCAATAATTCAAACTTTTTGCGTTAATTATAAAGCATTAAAAAAGCTCACAAACAAGTTTCTAGGGTATGGACAGACCTATTTTAGAGTTAAAACATTACAAATACATTTTATATTGTATAAACAAATTTACAGATCCAGTTAATAGTAATACGACAAAATAGATATTCACGAATAAATAAATAATTTATTAAAATACACTAAATTCGCGATACTTTTTGAACGCACCGTATTATAATTTGGTTTTGAGAAGCGTAAGGTTAACACAAATACTTTCGGTCCACAGAGCAGATGCCGTGGTTACGACTTCACCACGTGTTCGCGCTGGGCGTGTGGGCTGGCCGCGTGTACTGGAGCGACTGGGAGACGCGTGCACTCGAGAGCTGTCGCCGTCGTCCCGACCCCCACTACCGGGTGCGTAAACGTCTTGGGGAACTCTGCCTTAACTCGGAGGCGACTTATTCATCATCTTCTGTGCAGGAATCAAACGAATCATCACCTGAGCAGGGCGGCGCGTGGCGCTGTCGTACTGAAGTACACACGGTCCACAAGCCCATGGATCTGCGCGTGTACCATCCAGCGCGCCAGCCGCCCATGCCGCGTACGTATCAACCATCAGTCGTCGCCATATGATATTATTTTATTGATTCTATATTTACTTTACAATGAACTGAGGCTATTCATAATCTTAAAATACATTTCTTGAAAGGTGGTTTTAAAGAAATTGTAGTTCCAATGGTTGCTAACAAACATATTTTTATAATAAAAAAAAAATATGAGAAGAAATGAAGAACTCCAAACGCCTAAATTTCGTTTATTAAACGTTAACAAGGATTTGTTACAAGATACGCCTAAATTAAATATTTTCACGTCATATCTTAGACCACCCTTCTCATAGTTTTAAATAATTGAATAAATCTTGTTATAGCATTGAGTATTGAGCTGATTGAAATGTTTATTACTTGTTTTTTTGATTTATTTACAGGATTTATATTATATTTGTTTGCTCTCTCCCTTCTCACGCGCCAAATAATGCATGGTTTAACGGGCGAAAAAAATTTGCACACTAATTAATAATTGCAATTTTTTTTATCCGATTCTCACTGCTGCCCAAATGGCATTTGCAGACTCCGAGGGTTCGAGGTTACAATTTAATTTAAAAAAATTATTTGACATATAATCACTACATTTGCAGAGTTTTCCGAAGCTCACAATAAAACAACCCCATGCTAGCCAAGGATTGCCTTGAATACGCACTTGTCATTGGTTCCCTTCTTGATGAATGAGTGTTGCCATATATTTTCCCGAAGTGAATACACTATGTATGTTGCATACTACGTATGCTATTTGTGCATATTAGCATTCTGAACTAGTGGTAGCTTATTATGTATAATATAGTGTATATATAAATGTCTATATGAATAAAGATTTTTTGAATTTTAAACCGTTTTGCGTTCTGGTGAATGCGCTTTAACATACCTCGCTTTTCGCGTAGAGTTGACAGCGTTATGCGAGCGACTAAACTGCACGGGGCTGTGCCTTCTGACGCCCGCTGCTGAGCCGAATGGGTGGGCGTCTGCGAGATGTGCTTGTCCAGAACACTTCGTGCTGGCTGAAGACGGCCGCTCCTGTACTCCTAATTGCACCGCCGCCCAGTTCGTCTGCAGAGACACGCTTAAGTGCATTCCTTTCTGGTGGCGCTGCGATACGCAGGTATTTTGTTTTATTTATTATGGATCTCTAATAATATTGAAATTAAATTACGGACGAAATGAAGAATCTCGTGGAGAACGCGTCGCACTAATTCGTCTGTCCTTAAAGAACTCAGAATAGGCCCTGTTCACTATTTGCTTGGGTGGTAGATTCTATTACATTTGGCCACATTGCATGGATGAACTCTAAAATATTGTTAATAACGAAGGTGAATATGCTGTTGATTAGATATTAAAGCTTATTTAAAATGAGGTCGTTGAATTTAACTGAAGAAAGCGGCTTTGTTTTCCGTTCCACGTAATACATGCAAATATAAATCAACAATAAATAACCTATTGCAATTTTGGTTATAATCTAAAAGAAAAACTTGAATATTAGAAACACGAAGGATTTCGACAAATATCTAAAATACAGACTATGTTGACAGTTCAGTTGTACTGTCGTGTGACTGTGCTCGCTCAACTAAGGAATGTCGGCAGGACGACTGCGGCGACGGGTCCGACGAGCCGGCCACGTGCCCGCAGTTCCGCTGCGCACCCGGACAGTTCCAATGCGGCAGCGGGCAGTGCGCTCATCCTGCTCACATCTGCGACGGCACGCCGCAGTGCCGCGACGGCTCCGACGAGCGCGCCTGCGACTCCTTCGCCTGCCTGGGCGGACAGTTCAAGTGCCGTGGGAACACTACAGCGCGCGCCCCACCGCGCTGTCTGCCCGCAGCCGCGCGCTGCGATGGCCGCGACGACTGCGCCGACGGAGATGACGAACTCGACTGCCCGCCGCGCACCTGCCCGCCTCACCACGTCAGTATTATCTACTTAGAATCACTAACACTGACCAACTTATATACCTCATGAGAACAGTGCCAGATGAGCACACTTTCATACAAACTAGAATCATAACGACCTCCTCTTTAAGTCATTTATCATAATCAAACTACGACGGTTCCGAACATTTACTAATATGATAAGAGCCCACAGCTAGTCCGGGATTGGTTTTTTTTTCTCTGGTTACTATTAAATCATTAACACACATAAGTATAATTTTATATTATTAGTAATATCTTAATACAGTATTTTTAATAATTCATTGCTAAGTTACATTATTAACATATTCTTCACACTAATATGTTTTTTTTCATGTTTTTGTTTTATAAAACTAATAAATTTCTTACAGGTCATAACGGTAAGAAAGGAAATAAAGCAAATAAAGCATATAATAGAAAATAATAGTAAATTAACTGAAAAGATAATATACCTGAATTTGCAATGTCCCTGCATATAGTAGGGGGAACGAGGGTTGACCAAATAAGGGGGCCATTCTATAAAAATTGATGAGAGGTTTTGCCACAATATAATATGTATGATTCATGTATACGTGCAAAGCCAAAAATGAACATTTAAAAAATCGTTACCCATTCTCGTCCACCGTTTAAATAATAACTTTCTAATTCCACGTCGTTATTTACAGTTTACGTGTGCGAACGGCGCGTGTGTGCCGGCCGTGTGGGTGTGCGATGAGGACTCTGATTGCGGAGACGGTTCCGACGAGGGCGCTGCATGTGCGTCGCGTCGCTGCGCCAGGGACGAGTTCCGCTGTGCGTCTGGACGCTGTGTGCCGCGGGAGTGGCTGTGCGATGCAGAGGTCACATCATAATCATATCACCCGATAGGCGCCCATAGCAGTGCATAGTCCTTCCTAACGATCGCCACAATATGTGGTCTTGCACTGCTCGCATCCAACGACCAAACCCCTAACCGCTACGGCGTCTTTGATTCTTCAGCTCATCTCCACATTTCAAATTCGATCTCGAAGCGAACCTAAGTATAGGCCTCTCCATTTGACCATTGATGTAACACATATCTACTTAATTTATTCATTTCATCTTCTCTTCCCATACGAAATATTTCTACACCCGTCGATGTTTCTTCCAATACAAAAAACCGTTTACTTAGTGTGTTATAGCACTGTACTGGATGAGTTGTAATGTGTTGTTTAAAGCAGGGGAGTGACCTTTTTAATCAACGTGTCAACATAAGTAAAAAAAATTTCGGGTCGCACATAAAATATTACGCATTAATAATTTTATTTTAAGATTTCATATGAGAATTTGAATGGAAAATAAAAACAAACAAGAGAATAAAGGAACACTAATTTACTTGAAGTTATAAAAAAATTGTCACTATTTGTGTTTTGTTCAATACACGCGATCACGTACACATCTTTATATTCGTGCATCACTCTGTTTTCATCGGTGGACATTTTTAATTCATTGTGTCGGTTTAGTATGTACCACAAAAGTTTATAATTAAATAAATTTTTTTCGCAAAAGCAAGTTGAAAGATAAGTGTGTTGCTCAACCCTGATTTAGGACAATAGACAAACTTCGGTAAGAGAAGACCATGAGTCTCTCGTATCGACGCATAGCAGCGTCATCAACACGAATCAATAAGTTGTTTATTGTACTCGAACAACGACTCGATAGCTTCGATAGCATTTGTTGATGCGCGAAAGCGCTAAGGTTACTTTGCCTAGTACCAGTTTTAAGGTAACAAATCTTGACCCCCTGCGGTAGCTTCGGCTCAGACTAGATCGCTTAGGCGGACACTAGAATATCACGAGAAATGGCACACGAGAATGCCGAATCTTGATAGGATTTGATAACATGAATGGCGGATTGAAATTTCAGTATTGCTTCTGTCTAGAATGATCGAGGAATAGCGATCTCTGTGATATTCGAACAGACATCGATTGGTTTTGGAACCACTACAAGAATGAGGTGTGTTTGTGTTCGTACAGGCGGACTGCCCTGGGCGCGAGGACGAGGCGGAGTGTTCGTCGGCGGCGGCGGCGCCGTGCGAACCCACGTACTTCCGGTGCCCCGACTCACATTGCATCCCTGGTCGCTGGCGCTGCGACTTCGAGGACGACTGCGGGGACAACGCCGACGAGATCAACTGCACGCCACGCAACTGCTCCGAGTCAGAGTTCAGGTACCCAGGACACTGCACATTCCTATGAATGTTGTACACTGGTTTAATTCCAATAATTAACTACGTAACGAAAAAAAGTATGTGTAAAGTAATTAAAACAAGGCTTACCAAAAATTTCTCCAAAAGGCACTTCAAATAAATAAATTATCTTGAAATATATGTAAATTCACTAAGTAAAAACAAAAAACAATCCTGTTGTATGAAGACTTAAGTGGATGAAGCTTATGAAAGTTCATTAATATGTTAGTATAGGTAGGTAATATTATTATAGACGCGTTAGTAATTAAATTCTCGTGGTTCACGGATGTGTTTTAGTTTAATCTAATACTATTTGGTATTAAATTGTGCTCTTGAGGCATTTTTCTCACGCACACCATTGGTCACTTTGAACGGTCCTATGTGGATAATTATTTCAATAAATATTATCCACATTGAATAAACAGTGTAAGTACAATAGGTTTTTCTAGAATTTATATACATATTTACAGTATTAAGCGTGTCAAATATACGCACACACACAGACACGCACGCACAAACATAACAAATTGTTGGACTCTCCTCGGTATAGAGAACTCTATATGTGGTGATGATCGTGGCATTCGACACGTACTCTAGTTTCATTACGGAAATTTATTTGTTTTGCATTCATCATAAATAATCGTGTCGTCTATTTCGTCTGCCATGATGAAAGGGCACAAGCATTTATTAAAAGAAAATATTTTTTAACGTAAATAACTTATTATTACTTAAACAAAACACGAAAAGAAGTCAACAGTTGGCCGTTATTTTGCAAACGACATCACTGTGGTGTCGCTGGACGACATAGTATTAATAAATAAAACAAAATAAATTGCGTGTGAAGGTGCGCGAACGGTGAATGCATCCGCGGGGCGCTGCGGTGCTCCGGTGCGGTGGAGTGTGCAGACGGCTCCGACGAGTCGGGCTGCGCCCCGGACTGTCGGCCGCATGCACGCCCATGCGCTCACTCACGACAGTGCGTGCTCAGGTAAGCAATCCAGGTCTGCGTCACACTAACAAATATCTAGATTATTAATTTTATTGTTACAAGACATAACTAATACATCAACAATATACAAATGAAAGAGTAGAGCGAGCGAGCAATGACATTAAGTCTCTGTAGACAGTGTGACAGGTCCTTTTTTGGTCATCGGTTTTTCGGAATTGTGTCTATCCCTTAATTTTTTTCGACAGTGTCTAAATTTATCATTTTTATATTTTTAATTCAATGTAATAATAGGTTGTCAAATATCTCCCTTCCGCCTTTTTGTCTTATGAATTTTGCGGCTATGTACAAAGCGCTACAGAGCTC
>DWIC01000725.1:0-10642 GCA_018248135.1 Battus belus
CGTTAAAGGCACGTACTAATAAATGTTCTTATGAGTGCTTTCTAATGTAAAAAGTAAACAACACTAAATATATACCAAATTCTAATATTACACAAAATTTATGAAGCATACATTAAAAATCAAATCTTTATGTGATCTATTGAAACTAATACGTAAATAAAACATATCCAACACGTATTTACTAATAGCAAATGTACACAAATACGTTATGTATTACATGAATAATCCTAATTATATGAACAAACTTTTCTCCACTTCATTTGCTTCATTACTTATTCTTTTAAAATCAAATTCAATAAAACTCTCTGATGCAAGTACACTAGTATTAAAAATGACAATGCAATGACTTGAAAGTTATCATATCTATCAAAGTATATTTTATTTAAATATTTAATACCAAAGATTGAAATACTTAAAGCGGTTATAAAAGATGAGGTGAGGTTCGGGTCGTTTGGAAATTATCGATAAAGGTGAGGCGGTGTATAAAGCCTTCTCGTTCGGAGCCTTCGGGCAGGTAGAAACAAGAAACGATCGGGAACAAAAGGTTTCTTTTTCTTGACATGGCTTATATACATATATACATAATTTTCAACACGATTCACATAAGGCATTAAAATGTTTCTCTTATATATACTTTATGACTGAAAGTCAATTGAGTTTTATTAATAAACAAATATATCAAAAACAAAAGATATTTCAAGTATAATCTCTTCTTAATATAACTTTGGTAATAAATGTTTAATCGAAGTAAAAACATTACTTAATTATTACTATCCTTCATATCAGTCTGATATAAAACTGTAGTAAGAAAAGATATTCGCTATCTACACTCGAAAGTAGATAATAACTTTAAATTTATTACGGCAAGTTTTAAAAACGAACCTTCACGTATTAGAAATACGATCGAGATTTGTATTAGGTAAAAGTACTATTTGCTATGGGCTCACTCACATTAACTCAAGACTTGCAATTGTTGCTGTTTTAGGACATAGTATTGGTTTGCGATATTTGTTTTATTTGTCATACTAGATTATGTAGAAATGTTGGAGAAATTTGTTTTACGTTATTTTTATTAATGCAATAATAGCTTCATTGCTTTTTGAAAGAATCATATAAATGTACGTCTGATAGGTTATTACCAAAAATAAAAACGAGACTTGAGTAGAAAATAAAACAAAAATATTCAAACGATCAAAAACATTAACATAATTAGCTTAGGACAATCTTCAGACGGTTTTGGCAAAACCGTACTTATTTTTTTAAAACTATCAACGAGTCAAGTCTTTTGTCTTCTATTTATTAAATGATATATTCATGGCCACACTTAATTCAATAATATTTTTAACTGTGTAATACAATGAACAAATATTTGCAATGTATAAACCTTACAAATCGGCATTAAGCGTACAGATTCGCACACAAGAATATTTTGTAGGCGTGACGTCTGGAATAATCAAACATACTGTAACACCCAAGGTTGCAGCAACCGTCATAGTCGCACACACTGTTGTAATTTGTAACAATAAATACTCAATGTCAAAGCAGTTCTACCGTACAAGCGGAAAAATTGTTTAAAAAAAAACCTATTCAGAGGACATACAAAAGACTTGAGATTTATTCTCTCTGGCGAAGATAAGACACGAATATTCGAAAAGCTTCAATCGTCGTCGGAGGTGGAGGAAATCAATACTTCTCCCTCAGCTGCATTAAAGGAGTTACGTTAACGTATACAACATACATTGATGTCGTGATTTCACAAGGTATAAATATGCTGTTAAATAATCCGTGGACGGTAATTTCAAGTGTTATCGTAGTTAAATTTGAACATACAACTCTATATAAATTATTATGCCTTATATAGTTAATAATATTAATGGAAATATTGTTTTGAAGATATATATGCGTGTATTCGGGAGGTGGCGTTTTGCATCGGCGTTAACGTTCATAAAGAAAATAACTGAATGCTAACATTCGCAAAACACAAGGCTGAATTACATAAATAAACATTTAGCGAGGTGGAAGCGCGAAGCAACGCGGAACTGATCGCCACCTCTATTCGTCCGAGATGCGCAGGGACGCGCAAGGTGACCGCGGAACGCGCGTCATCAGCTGCGATTGCCTGACATTCGCGGCAATTGCGCGATTGCCTCTTACTATTCATAATTTATTTAAACTCGATATGAGAGATATTTTGCGCCGGACCAACAAAACAACCACCTCTACGCTAAATTACACAGATTTGAGATTTTATTTGATGTCATACATTTGCGGTATATATTTTTAGGTTTTTCATTTTTAAAAGCCCACTTATTATTGATTAAGATAATAAATGAAATTATATATTGAAAATAAGATAATATTAAAAACTATCAGACAGGCCTGTTTTACGTTATAACAAAATAATAATTTCCGCAATTATTGTCAGATATGCCAACAGTTTTAATATCAAGGAGATATCACGAATATTACATCGCGAATTATGAAAACAAAGCAGATTTTTTTAAACATGTTTTTTGCGCCTCACTAAAAATTTCACAAAAATTTAATTTTCATTATACTAGTTGAAATTATTTTGTACCTGGAAAAGGAAAAATTTCAAATCTACACTATCATCAGGAAATGTGAATAAATTGTGATTATCAACAGATACCGAGGATTACTGGTTATCGTCCTGATAAGAATCGTAACTGTTTATAGTTTCTCTCCATTCTTTCATTAATAGCATAAATATAATTTGTAATTTTGTTCTAATATAATAACACGTACAATTTCCAGATAACCTAAGCTGTGAACATGATTTTCTTTAAATGTATACTTCGTAAAATTTATATATATTTTCATTATCTATGTTCCATAAAATTTATCAAGGTTAAATTTATATAAACACACCGCGTGTAGGTATCAAATTAAAGATGAGCCACAGCTTCGCAATTTTGTTTCCTGTTATTACAATATTAATGCTAAGTATAAGTAGCATATTAAATTTATCTTGTGTTTCAATCTCCAAATGTATGTAATAAAAAACGTAAGTTAGTTATGTCAAGTCAATAATGAAATGGCATAACGTATCCTAGAAACAAATGATATTAAACGGTAAAAAATTCTTGCTTACGTAGCAAACTACACAATTTATTAAACAATTGTCAAAAATTTTATTTTCAAATTTTATATTTATGACAACTGGCAAATTAAAGTAGAGAGGCTGGCCTCGTGAGGAACCGGGCGAGCAAATTTTTATACCAAATGGTAAAACTACGTCTGATACGTCATGACCTTCATACGGCGTTAGAGTGACGTCGACGTTATCGTGATACCACGTGTTCTATCAATTTACACTTTTTCTACATTTAACCAATTTGCAAATACATCTATATATTCAGTTTTTAAAACACATTTCGGTAACAATTTTATTAATTACACGTGGCATGCTAAAATTCATTAAATTTTTATAAGAGTAACCTAAATAAAAGATCAAATTACGTACTTTAGCCAAGGCGAGCGCGAGCTTTGCTGATTATACCTAGAAAGGAAATAAGTTAATATAATAGTGATATATTAGTGTACGAATATGTGAAGCCGGCAGGAAGGTCTAGGATCAAGGTTCGTAGCAAAAAGATTATCATGGGCACTGCCGAACGAGGATAAACTGAGGCGGAAGCGTCGGCGGCGAGGCCGAGGACAAGCGGCCAATTCACAAACCGAACGCATTGCCACCTGAAGCGATAACACTTTCAACAGCCCAACCATGCATTATCCAAGCTTTTATAGTGCAGAGTTTTATAAATCACTTTTGAAATCATTAAAATTATTTTGCTACGAAAATTAATTTTTGAAATAATGCATGCATTCAGCGTTTACCGACGCTATACATAGATAAGTTGTGAGATTATTTTGAAATAGTTACGTTCACACTTAACATGTTTTAAATACAAAGAGCAAGAGTTTACGAGCGTATTATGTAACGTTCCGGTGATACGTGACGTGTGGTCGTCGGGCGCGAACCTCGGCTCTGCGGATACATACGATCCGCAATTTTGAGTCGAACAGTCGAACAGAGAAGCAACGGTTTGGTAATGTCGCTAGTGAAATCACAAACGTCGATAGGTTTGCCGAGTCGCGAAGACATTAATCTAACTGGGACATATTGATTTATAACTCAAACAAGAAACTGTGCCACCTCGGCCCTACTGCAACGCGTTCCACATTGTCTTACCATGAATATGCAAACAGAAAATCAACATTGTGATGTAATTAGTTTCTAACCACACAATATAAAATTAACCGTTATACATTAAATATTTTAATTAAAAATTAATGAACATTTATTTGACTAAAAGTTAATCATAAATTTTCATTAGCTATTTATATATTTATATTATATAGACGGGACTGCGAATTTTCCTGTCCAATGTGTGACACAAGTAAAACGATTGGAAAGACCTTGACTACAATCATAAATAAATTGTATGAATCTACTTCCTTGAAAATTGGCAAGAGTCATCGCGGCTATTATCTTGATGGTCACACGGTCACACTACCGCTGTTAAGTATTAAAGGGATTACTTTCATAGAGCTCTAACACTTGTCATACCTCAAATACAATATTTTATAAAACATGATTATAATGTATTCATTAATAACACTAAAATAATTAGTTTCTATAATACATAGCAAAGTCCTTGAATTGGATTGAATTTATAGTTATTTTAATATGTTTTTTAACATTTTTATTTAAAATTTTAGGGTTTTATCGTATGGTATATCCTCATCATTGTGGCCATCAATTTTGTACAATCACATAAATCACTGTAGAGACAAGATGCCCATCTCCATAATAATATGCCCGCTTTTTAAACAGTCTATTATTTAAAATGTAATTATTGGTTAAAAATCAACTACATATAAGACGGCTAAATACATCAAATTTTGGAATAGTCATCGAATGTGTTATTAGTAAATACAGTCAGTATGTATATGAGTGTGTGGCAAGACACGGTGCGAGGCGGCCAGTCGACTCGACAACGTTGGCATGGAGAACGCGACCCGGTTCGCCGATCGAGAAAGCATCTACAAAACTCGGTTGAGGCCGCGCACACAGTAAAGAGGACGTAACGTGTAATATAAAACCTCCTGCAATTGTCAAAGAAACTGGCGATTTGGGACCGTGAGTCAATCTACGCGTTTCCGGCTTAAGACACATACACAACACATCTTTGAGAAACAGACGTCGTAACCAAACGAAATAGATAAGAGTTTTGTTAAAATTTAAGCGGTTTTTATGCTTTTAATGACTGTCAAAGACAGTTTGACAGTAACCTATTAATAGATGGTAGCAGTAGTGTTTCATTTAAATTTACTGCGAGGTAATTTAATAAAGTCACGGAGTTCAAACACTATCGTAATTTAAATGTTAGTTATTTTATTTACTTGAAAATATAAGCATATATGCAATGAAAATTATTCAATAGAAATGTTGCGGCAATATTGTAATATGTTGTAGTAAAAAAAAAACCTAAAGAGTATTGCCAAATATTTGTGTCTGTGCTAAATATTAAAATGAATTTGTTCAGCTACGTCCTAGACCTTGAATTGGACGCCCCTGTTCTACTTTTCTTCGTCTTAACAATGCGTTAATCACCATACGCTGTGATCCGAACTTTCGGATTTTAAACAAATGTTAATACATGGTATATTAGTAGCACAGGCATCAGTTTTTAATAACGTTTTGTGCTGAAGAGAAATTACCTTGCTGCTATTAACTATTGCCAAGTTAGTGCGTAAAGGGAAAACGGGGTCAAATTTGACATCGCAATGTATTTGACCTACATGAAAATATTTTTTTTAAATATTAGGCAAGATATTGGTTTATAAATAAAGAATATTTTTTTGTAGCTTCATAACTACGAAATTAAATTACATTATCCTCTATGTTATGTTGTTGTAAACATATACAAAGATTTACATGTTGAGATGTACATAAAATAATTTAATATCGTTAAAAATATAATTTCTGCTGAATTGAAGTCTAGGTAAATATGTCTAAAATAAACCATTCGTGTTAATAATGTTTCATTACACTAATGCGGCCAGTGACGCTTGTTTCGGGTCACGCCGCAGAGTAAGGGGCACAAGGTAAAAGATGGTGCATTGAATAGTGACCTTAAGCCCAATAGCGATCTGCGACCGTGCCGCTTCCTACTGGCGCGGAGGCGACAATGCCAGCAGTTGTTCTGCGCCGAAGGTAACGGTATGGCTAAGGTTTCTACACTATCATAGTCTCAAAATGAATATAATAAACTATATATATTAACAGTGGTCAATGCGAAATTATAATATAACAATTAAGTATGCCATGTATGTATAAAATAATTAAGATGCGTCTCGGCGTAAAATGAAGTCGCGATACCCAAATAAACTCTTGAAGTGACTTAAAATGCGAATGTATCGACCTCTACTGTGGACAACTTTTCTTAGCCGACGCAGTGAGGGCCGCCATTCTAATAGTCAATGCCTGAAATGTGTATCGAGTACCACATTGTAAGCAAACGACTCGGTTGCGGAAAGTCCTTAACTAAAGTTAATAATTAAGGAAATATTTTTATCTAGAATACGGCACGTTTCTTACTATAACCTTAGGAAATATGCAATTTTCGATATTTCATCGAGTAAATCCAATAATATTATATCCAGTGACCCCAAATCATTAAATAAGACTGGGAGGTGAAACACAAATACTCGAGGTTTATGGGTCAAATGCCGTCGGGGGGTGTGCGAGCGGGCGGCAAGCGGAGAGCGACGGGCGTAGGGTGTAAGGTCTGTGAGGGAGGACCCTGACATAGATCCTGCCTCATCAATGAAGGGCTGAGACCTCGAACTCGATGGTTATTACAATACTTCCCTCCGTATCACATTATTTAAACGTCCAAGCTCCTATTCTACTCTGTAAACAAGAGAATGCGCTGTCCCCGTTTTAAATTGTTTCCTTGGCAAATTAACTCCACGCATTATGATCCAAGTGTGTCCAGCAGTTTATTAAGAATTACTCGTATCTTTATTACTCTTTATTTTCTTTCGATAATGTGGTGTACTCGGTTATTATCGAAATAAAATAATAACAAACAATAATTTTAATATGTACATACGATAAAGGTTACTATAAAAACAAACCGAAAATATAATATAATTCGTCATTAAATTAAATATTTTGAACTTAATAATAAATAGTATAGTTTTAGAAATGTCACTATACATTCTAGCTCAATCCTAGGATACCTGGTAAAGGACTTCTAAGGTTCACATTTATTTGGAGCACAAATAATTAAGTAGTACTTTGTTTGATAATTCCTGTTTACTCTTTGTTATTACAATAGCCTCTCGTTCAATAGCTATTGTGTAACGTAACGCTTCATAATCTCAACCTTGGCCTTACAACATAACTGCTTTACCTAATACATTTGACAAATGTTAAAACATTTACATGTATTTATGTAATTTATAGTCCGTTTCCTTTTCAATGTTTAGATACTTCATATAATTATACAACAGAAAATATTTTTAATTAATAATCTATACCGTCAAGATTTAACATACATCAACCTCGAATTATAATAAAAAACTTCCGTTAATTACGACGAATGCTAAAATGCTAAAAATTATAAAGCTTCTGCGTATAGAATGTTATTTGGAACCAAAAATCATTTCAATACACATTTATTATAGCAATACTATTCGTTAATAACTACGAACTTTTACATGGTTAAGATAATGTAAGCAAACTTAATGTTTGTGTTCTTAAGATGTGTTGGGCTTTTCAGATAGATGTAGAAGCTTTAAAAAGCTTGTCAATAAATTATCTTTAAAGCTTTAAACCCTATTTCTAAACATTCTGTGTAAAGTTCACAGGTCACTCTGAAATATATTACATTAATTTATTTTTTCTTTTGGTCGTAGTGACTTGCCAATAACTTCTAGCAGTACAAAATCTTCAAGAACATATATTAATCAATGATAAATTTTAATACATAACTTTCCGAAGCATTCACCGCTTTTAAGCTTTGACACCCATAACCAATTATTGCGTAGAAGAAGCATGGAAGCATATATCCAGTAGTTTTTAATTTAAATCGGTAGACGACAGTATAGTTAATAAGCAAGAAAGCCTTACAGTAAGAGATGTAAAAGTTTGTATATTACGACAACCTTCCTTTCGAGAAAGCGTTTCTGTAAAGCAAGATTAATGTGTCATAAAATATGATTAATTTATTTTATGACATATTAATAACTCCAAGTTCAAATATAGTACTACTAAAGCAGTAATTTTTGCACCATTTTATCGAGAAAAATAAATATAATTTGTCTTTGAAAATTGTCACAAATGTTCATGGTACCAAAGCTTATAAAAGTTATAAATTAGTGAGTTCTATTGTGAGTAAAAACGTGGCCGAGCGGCAACCCAGTTTAGTTATCGCATTCCGCTGTCAACGAAACAGGAGCGCAGAGTGGGCCCGACCGAGATCGCCGTGCGCCGGCGGCGTGCGGCGGGCCCTCGCCTGAATTTATACTCTTGCGAAATAACCTCGCCCAACTTATTCAAACAATCAATTTTAATGGCGACCGACTACGCTTACTACTGATTCGACGATAAAAGCTGCGAATTGCACCGACGAAAGGATGTAGGTGCACAGTTCGGTCAGTATAAATTCAAAACCTACTATATAATCATTTCTTTCTTGTTATATATATATATATATTTGCATAAACTTCGGTACCTTAAGGCTTATGACACATGAAAATAGGGAGGAATATTTCCTTCGCCGAATAGAGGGGTCAGCTAAGACCGGATATTATGCAATTCTTCCCGCCAGGAGGCTTGACGGGTTTTTTTTTTTATTAAAAAATGCATACTTTTAAATACTTTTTAAAGTTATAAGACATGGGCTGAATATTAAATTTGACATGATGAAAGCACACCTACGATAGACAGTGCGTGCCCTCACCAAGCGGGCAGACGACATCTAGTTTTTTCAACATAAATTATTTGCGTCAAAACGAACAATAAGGATGATACTAAAAGTACTTTCTGTTCTTATGTAAATGATATGTAATTTTTTATCACATAATGTGTACAGAATCGCCCCTTACAGAATTGTTTTTTTCCAAGACGAGTTTTTTAAACTGGTCTTTTTTGCCTGCTTAGTTTGAAATGGAATGAAATGTTTATATGTTACGGTTCTATGAATGTTTTTAAGTCTTTTTAAGAGCCTACCTTTATTATTCTTATAGCATAACTTTGCCATTTTCTTCGCATTTGCACTATTTCGCTATTTAATACTTTAGGTGATGTTTTTTTTAATAGTAATTCCAAGTTAATTTCAAATTTGCTAGGTTATATAAATTATTTTTTAATCTTTTAATTAGCTAAATTACTATCTTTTAATCGTAAGTACAACACTATACTCTCATATTACAATTGGAAAACGGATACAGACGCCTTCTGAAAAGATGTTTCTCATTAGTAATTGGGCGTAATGTTTTTGTAACAATATATCATATGCAGTTACGACAACCATCCTTTATTATTCTTTTTACCGTCTACACACGAAAAGCTATTTTTACAAACAGCTGAAGAGATTGATCGTACATAATGTGTATACACTGTATAAATCAAGTGGGGTGGACCGACTTCGAATCGAGGAGCACCCGGTGACTTTCGTACAACCTCCGTTTTGGAAGGACATTGCCCTCGTCGGGCACATCCTTGCAAAACCTTAAATTGACTTTAACATTAATCCAGAATGGTTTTATACTAAAAGCAAACGTAACTTCTTTATATTTTAATAAGAAATTTAATTTTTATTTTTATTATACTTTACGTTACAAAAACAACATGTATTAGTTATATATAAAACGAATATAGTCCAGTGTTATACATACAGTAAAAGAGTTTAAAACTTAGTTTAAAAAATAAAAGAAAAATTTGGGTTCCAAGGATGCATTCCGGCTTCGGCAAATGTTACCTGCCCAGAGACGGGAGTTCAAACGAGTCCTTGATCAAATATAATGCAACAATCTACATTATATTATATGTATAAAACCAACAGCATACCAACTAAAACTAGTTTTATCAAAATATCACGTTCATAGGTACATAATGAGTATTGAAGACTTTTTAATAGTGCTATGAATAAAGAATATATTAACGTAAGCTCAATTCTATATGGGACATGGAACAGAATATTTCCAGAGTTAACGTCGACAGAAAATCCATAAAATGTAAACGAACACAGTGAAACCAACATTTAGGGTGCGCTTTTTAGGGTAGCGTTAACGGACGAGGGTGTGAAAAAATAAAGAGGAAACAACGTATCGCATTAA
This sequence comes from Battus belus, assembly GCA_018248135.1. NCBI lineage: Eukaryota > Metazoa > Arthropoda > Insecta > Lepidoptera > Papilionidae > Battus > Battus belus. Next base: position 10,375 of record DWIC01000725.1, read on the forward strand.
GCACAAGTAAATAAGACACGGGATATAATACCGTTGATAATTTTAAAATAACATTACTTATTTTACTGTCTTAATGGTCAAGTTAATGTTGAATTAATGTCTGCAAGTGACTCGATTTCTAAGCCGCTTCCCCTACTTGTCGTTCGACGCACAGCTTACACAACAAAGAAAGTTATCTACGCATGCGGGGCACATTAACTTTCGCTGTTTGTAACATTGGCTGCTATCATTTTGGTTTAAACACACCATCAGGCAGACTGATCTACAC
>DWIC01000726.1:0-10642 GCA_018248135.1 Battus belus
GTATATATAATGTATTTATATATGTATATATAAATAATCTAGTTAATTTAAGATATAATTTAAGATTAAAGAAATGGTGAACTCCGTCAAAGTAATCCAAGTAATAAAAATAAACCCATGTAGTGTCTCAGTCATTCGCTGGTCAATGTATTATATAATATTTTATAACAAACTACCAAACGTCATGGTTAATTTATTTCTATGTAAATTCAAAAGAAATTACTATGAATTTGGTGGATTGGAAAGTAATGTAAATTCAAATTCAAATGTAGTCCACATTTTAACAAGTTTTTATTTCTAAACAACAATATATTCACCTTCGTTATCAACAACCATTTGCTATCTAGTATATAAATTTTAATCCCGGAGTGGTAAAAATAAATCGGTTTTTCTGTAAAATAAATGCAGAAAGAGTAGAAACGACACTACTTTCCGGTCCACTTAATACAGGCTTTACCAAAATATCAGATAAAATCAAATATATCAGAGAATGTAAAAGATAGAGGTGTTTGGAAATTAATTGTTCTGATTTTAAACAAAGATTTATTTTGTTAATGTAGTCATTTAAAAAAATACAAACCTGTTAGATGACTAATGATCTTATATAAAAAGATCGACTTCATATTTACTACGGTAATACAGTTTAGTTATACTATAATTTATTAAGAGGTCCGTAGATTGTTACTATTATATCAGGTTACCAAAATGGGTAATAATATCGATTTTTTTATAGTTTTTGTACCGTTAAGTTGGCAACTAGGTTTTAAAGCCAAATTTTTTTTTCAGGGTACCTGGCTGAAAAGGAACAAAACTACAAGATTGCTGCTCATAATTATGACAACGCATGGATTCACACCGGCAAAGCAGATCTAGCAGTGGGATATAAACTGGCGCACGCCTATCTTAAACTAAAGAAGTACCCAGAATGTATCATCGTATGCCGACATATACTCAAAGTGCACCCGGAGTATCCGAAGATTAAAAAGGAAATTATGGAAAAAGCAAAGGCTAATTTACGGACATAGATTTTATTGGATTTATTTTCTCTGTGCACATTCTTTTGGAAGGATTTTGTATTCAACTTCTCTGCAGTTTCTTAAAATATTAGATAACGTATCATTATGTCGAAAGATAAGGTCTAAACTGAAAGTGCGGCGCATGTTGGTCGTAGCGGATGCGCTGGACCGCCTCACCGCATGGTACTGGATCCCCTTCATCATCATACCGGCCGACTGATACATTTTATGGTCCAACCCTACCCCAAAGATTATGACAAGTCTCGTGACGGTCCACCCAGTTTGCCCTGTTCCGGCAATTGCGATGTGCCACGTCGACTGCCACTTCAGACGGAAATGCTCGTCTAGTTTGATCTATGTAGGTGACTTTGGTTTTTACTACCTCATATATTTGATATCGCAGCAAATTCTCATTTTTACAAGGTCCATCTTAAACAACAACGTTTCGGATCTATATTTCACAACTGGCAACACACTACATAAAGACCTTCGTTTTCAAACATTGGGGTATTTTTAAGGAAATATTTCGGAGTTGCCTCAACGCAGTCCATATAATTTCTCTTGATGTTGGACTTAGCCCATAGAAAGTAAGAAATGCACTTATATAAATAAAACTACATAATACAACTTGCTGAAATATATTTGTTTCACACTATTTATTGTGACTTTAACGATCTTCGCGGTCAGTTCATACAGAGACCGCCGCGAACTATGCACACTACATTTGTTACGTCTTATTCGTCATCCTCTTGTTCGAGGATCGTTTTGAAACAGAACGGCTGGAAGATGTAGCCCAGGCCGGAGTAAAATTTACTCATGAACTCCACCCTGGAAAAATTAATTTATAATTATAAATATAAATGTACAAAATTATTATAACTGTATTATAATTTTGAAAATAAATGAAAGATCTTTTTTAATCTTTTTTTGGCGCCATCTGGAAACCTCTGCGGCCTAATGGCAGAATTTTTTATACATGGATATTTTTTTTTTAATTTTTCTATTTATTACTTTAGTTACATTTTGTATGAGATAAAAATTAAGAGTAATACAATGTAGAGTTAATACCTACATAGAGAGAGTATTGTATATTTTGAAATTAAAGGAAAAATTAATTTATTGGGCTTAGAAATGAGGCGGCTACAATTAGATCAATAAATAAATAAATGTCCAGCCGAAACCGCTGTTCTTCGCCAGTTAGGTATGTACCTAACGCACGGTACAGCGGTTTCTGTTGGACTATAAAAGACAAACATATGTAGTCTGATTTCTTTTTTTGCATAAACAATACTTCAACTCTAAGGGAATTATGGATCCGTTATTCGTTAACGAATATATAATGGTTATCTTCATTTTGGTAATTTAGGGTTATTTCTTGGCTTAAACGTTGTAATTTAATAGACAAAATGTTCCGTACCAGTGTAGACGCAGGGTATGCAAGAAGGCAGATAGCCCCTCCATCATGACGAGAATGGCGATCGTGAAAAGCGCCCAGAAGCAGAAAGCTACGTATAGCTTAATGGCGCCGATGTAGTTGTCGTCCTTCAGGCCAAACGACAGCACCATGCTCCACAGCACCTCCGAAAGTTCTAGAAATAATAATATTAGAGTTAGTCAATTTTGGTATTAGTTTCTGTGGTTTCTCTAGAAATATTTTAATGATATATATATATATATACGTACATATATAAAGAGAAAATAAATATATATGTACATATATAAAGAGAGAGAGAGAGAGAAGTATAGTCTCTCACTTCTGGTCTCAGTTTCTCAAATAGCCATGGAGGGAAATCTCGACCATACTCGAAATTTCGACTTGATGAACGAATGTAAGTATAGCAGCGCATTAGGAAATTGAAGAGGTGTCGTCGCTATGCCTTCCGGTTCTAGGGTGACCACCATGGACCAATAGACAACCTTCTCAAAGTCTTTGAAAGATGCTAGATACAGGCGGCTTTTAACCGGACTTGTGTTACAGGGAAGACGCCTATGTCCAGCTGTGGACAACCTAAGGCACAGATGATGAAGCAATTATGTAATGTAAAGATAAATTCAACATTACATAGATGTTAATGTTTTCAAATTTTTAATGGTCCTTCAAATCTGTTATGTAAAATGAGTTTCGTGATAAACTTAATACAAACCTGCATGAGCAAGTGACAGAGCCCACAGACGAAGGTAGGAGGCTGTATGCGAGATGGTACTCAGGACATATTCGATGGTGTGTATAGCCTGGTGGATCATGATCTCGCTGAACGGTTCTTCCTCGTGATCGTGGGCACCGGACGCCTTGGCCGGTTGCTGGCTGTCGTCGAGGTCGGTTTGCTCCTGCATCTCGATGCCTTGGTTCACGCTGCCATTTGATTGCTCCGGCTGGAACGGTTATTATATTGGTAAACTCTATAATAGGTGCACTGAAACACTGTGTGTCAAGTAAATTATTACCTTGGCGTGCTTCTTTTTGCTAGCAGACAAGAGATATAGAGGTTTGCCCAGCAACATGACGGGAATGCAGCAAAGTGCAACGAGCACAAATACTCTTTGGATGGTTCCTTGGCCTTCGAACATAAACTCCTTACAGCCATCCTCAGGTTCGTTGCTGGAGAACAGCATCATGTTGATGAACAATATCAGTACTGAAGGTGCACATCCTTGTTGATAGGCTTCATCTGAAATAATATTGTCATAGATTTATTACTTCGAAATATCGTGATTGCATTTGAGTTTGATTGACTGACCAATGAGACAAGTTGTTTATTTTCAATTCACTACACACTACACTACATTTTAACATTTCACATTTTAAAATTTCTGCTGGTCCACTGGCATGGACACTCAGACTCCTTAAATATCATTTCTTTAGTTATCTGTGTTCATCTTATAATCAGTAGTGTTATATATTATTTCTCTTATTTACAATGTGTTATTTATTTTATTTAATGAGGCACGCTAACAGCATACATAAGTTAGTAAATTTAAATGTATTTGCCTACTGTAGGTGTCTGGCCATACCGTAAGTATATAACGTTAACAAACGAATAAAACAAAATATAAATACACAAGAAATCGATATTAAATTACATAAAAAATCTAATTTTATTTACGAAAGTAATTAATGCTTGTCACCCTCTATATCTTTGAAAGCACTCCGAGAGGAAAATGTCCAACTATGACATTTATGCATTGTTGTATGTTGCACCTGATAATCTCGAATTACAACGAGGTTGGTATTATGCCGTGGAGTATTAAAAACTTTTCTTGTTGAAAGCCTGGGGTAGATATAAGGAGGTATCTCTGCATTGATATCCTCAAGTATTCACGGTGTCGTGAATTTTCAGTTTTAAATTTTCTTATACTATAATGTAGTCTGCGATGAGCAAAGGAAGCATTGGGAGTTAGTTACGTACCCTGAGACATCGTGCTGTAGGCCACCCACTTGTAGAACATCATGAAGACCATGTAGAGGAACAACAGACATAAGAAGATCACTTGTGGGACGAACTCTAAGAGGATGGAGTAACGCCTCTTGAAGAAACTGGAAAAAATTAACCATATTTTAAAAATCTGTATTTAATTTATGTTTAACTCAGTTATTTTTATATAATTAAATTTCATTTTATTAACCGAAACCGGTGTACCGCGTCTTAGGGAATCGCGGCGAAGTGGGGGTCGTGGAAAACAATGAGCGATGGAACAGAGCGGCCGATTTCCTACCCCTTACGTCGCATGCATCGTTCCTAAGGCGCGGTACAGCGGTGTTAGTAGGACTATATAAACAATATAACCGAAAACTAAATCAGGGTTTACACTTTGAGGTGTGAGTTAAAATGGTAAAAATGTGTGGACTTACTTGTAGTTGACCACACTCATGCAGACACCGAAAATCATGTGGACGACTCCAAAGATAATAGATAGTTTCATCTTGTACGAGTTCAGGAAAATAATTTTGTTATCAGCAGTCTAGAAAGTTATTAATAAAGTTTTATTTCGGAAAAATTAAACATTAATATGTTCATTACATACACCCGACTCTCTTTTACAAGGTCTACTCTCTTTAGAAAAGCTGGCTAAAAAATGTGTTAAAAATACATATGACACAAGTTTAAAAAAAAATTGTTAGAAAATATCTCTCAATATTTAAAAAAAATAGTAATAAATTCCATATTACACAAGTATTTAAAAACGAGAACAATTTACTTTTTATTACAAAAAATAGTGTACAGTTAAAATTCAAACAATAAGTATAAAACATACAAAAATATTTACTAAGAATAAAATATCAATATTGGAACGCTACTTATAATAACAAGAATGTACGTTTATTTCGGACTTAATCAAAAATGCCCAACTAGTTGTCAACCACAAGTGTTGGGTTCAGAAACTTCGTATTTCCATATCGTATAGACGAGTTTCTCTAAGCTCTGTCAAAATTTGAATTTAAAATAATAAAGATTCTTGTGAGAACATGTGTAAAAAAGTGTTGTATGTTATTGGTTAACCACTTTATTTTAAAATCATGTAAAAATGAGATGATTGTATAGAGAAGAACTTACCTGCCAAATCGGATCAATACCAATGAAGTATGGTTTATCAATGTAAGAAGTCTTGGGGTCGAGAGTCAAAGCGGCATATTGTTCGAGCGTCTCATTTTTGTACGGCACAAACCAGGTGGAGCCGAATATATTCATGGACTTCGAGAAGATATCGTTATAGACCAATCCAGTGTACATCGAGAAGCAGCCCATGAGCAAGATGATGTAACGACCGGCGAAGAAGATGTTCCAGATCTCGTTGTTCGTCTTCTTGGCGGAGAGAGACACCTCCTTAATGACCATCCACGCGCCGAACAGTGCCATGATGCAACCGTGACCCAAGTCGCCGAACATCACCGCGAACAGGAATGGGAATGTAATGATTGTATACAGTGCTGAAAGTAAACGTTACAAAAATTAATAACTAAATTGTTTCTAAGCTATAACAATCAATTAAGTCCTATTATCTAGTAGAATGAGATTTGAAACACTTCGTGTTTTAAGAAAATTGGATAGAAATACTAAAACCTGGTCCAGACTTCTTCCCCACAGACTTTAGCTAGTTCCGTTGGACCTCCGTTGGACTTCTATCATTTACTTTAAAACTCATAAACAATGTGATTTTTATTTAAATATGGACTCTTTGCAAGCCACTAGGCGTAATAATATAAGGAATATGCGTGTTTACAAGTAACAGTCACTGAATTTTTCAAATTATAAACTGCCTATATAGATGAAGTCAAGCCAAAGCCATTTTAATTTTTCACTAATGAAAGCAGATACACCTCCGTGCACCACCCGCTAACGAATTGTGAACTGTGGCCCAGCGGTAAAGGCCTAATTCTTACGATCATAGGCGGTTCAATTCCCATTGTATTATATATACACACTTTGTGCATTAATTTGTATAGGATTGCCTCTGCTCAGAAACTAATTTCCAGAGGATGAGCAGCAAGGTCTTCAGCGTACCATAAAACCACACACTCTCCCCATAGATATCTTTGGAGGAGGCCTGTGGCAAGCAGTGGGCGTCTATGGGCTAAAACAACGATAACTCCCGTAGAGTCACCTGGGGGTCCATCTCGACTTGCATAAGTTATAGAAAAGGTGTCATGGTTATATGAATTATAAATTTGGGTATTCCTTGATACTTACTTTTCTGCGAATATTTTTAAAACAGTATGTTACCTGGATTGCATTCTCTATATGATGCGACTCCGTAGGCATCGATGAGGTTTTGGAAACCGCGCGTGAAACGATTAGTTCTGTTGAAAGTCGGAGGCTCTTCGTCTGTTTCGATGCAGTTCAGGAACGACGGGATCGAACTACCACATGCGTTCTTAAAGACAAAAAAACTTTATTAATAAATTAGAGAGAATAGGAAAACGTAGTTGACGAATGATAGAAAATTAATACTCCGTAATTAATACTGTCCGTATACATTTTCAATCTATCGTCGAATGGAAAAATAACGAAATAACATATAAAAATGAACCTAAATATATGTGTTTAATATTTCATAAATCGTAGGTCGCCGGTTCGATTCTCGGGATACAATCTTATATAATTCACATTGTGCATTAATTATTGCCGCTGCGCATAAACAAGTTTCTAAAGGATGGACAGCAGTGTCTTCTGCGCGCAATAATACTCACCACATTGCTAGCGCCAACTCGCCTGCCAAGTGTGGCGATTACGGTGTGTATCCCCATAGATATCTATAGTAAATGACGACTAATATCTAATCCTATTAAATTAACATGGTTATTTTACAATTAAGTTACTCACAGATCCATCGGCCAAAGCCTTCTGTACATTAGGAAGGTCAGCAGTTGGCACCCAGCATTCTCCAATCAGGCACTTCTTAGTGACATCCATGTTGAACAAGTTCAAAGTGTGATATATGGCCTTCATTTTGCGAACCATTATTGACCAGCTGGCTAGCTCTTTGGCCACACTGACCAGTACGCGTTGTCTGTGGTCACGAGTTTGGTTCAGTACCTGGAGCAAATAAGATTTCACTTCGTGTACGATGATATTGAAGGCTTCAATTTTAAGAAATATAGAAATAAATAGTCGAGAAGTACAATGATCTCTCATCTTCACTCAAAAAAAATTTCTTAGAACATTTTCATACATACATTGATAAATAGTTACTTAAACAACAATAATTACACACAAACTTTTTTCATATTGATTAAGGTAATAGAAAATAGGTTATAAGATGTTTTATTTATGTGAATTTAATTTTCGAAAATCATTTTTTTTTATTAACCTGCCTGTGTTTAATTGCCTGTCATTCAAAATTACAATTAGTTCTGCATTTTTTTCATTGCTTTGAATTTGTCTATATTATTATTGATTAAGTTGTCTATCTTTAATAAATGAAATAAAAAGTACGAAATTTATGAAAGTTTCGATTACATTTCCTACATGTTCCAAGTTGATGGGATTGTGTTTCAAAAATTCGAAGAGTCGAGTCTTCCGCAAAAAAATTGATAAAACTTTCTGTTGCGAATGTGATTATCAAAACATACCATATTAAGATCTTCGAGTCTGGTCCTGACTCCTTTGACCATGTCCTGTCGCTCGCTGTTTGAAGGCGGGCAAGGATACAAAGACGCGTGGAAGCCAGTGCACACTTTCTTTATACGAGACTTAAGCTGCTCGCCTTGGAAGAACGCCACGAATACGGTTTTGTATATCTCGTTGCCCTAAAACAAACATATTTTATGTTATATGAACAAAAAAGGAACATAGTATCGAAGATATTTGACTTTTTGCGAGATTTAGATTTAAATAAATGTGCTGATGTATGAAACCTCTTTTGCTAAATTCTACGAAAATTAACGAGTTTATATTTACATTAAAAATATACATTAACAATTATTATGAAAAGATTAATTGATCTATATGTATATAATTTTTTGCGTATTTTTCTTGGTCATGTCATAGTTTGGAACCAATTTTATTCGTCTTTTTTATTAGTTTCCTAATACTTTAAAATTAGTTTTTGGGATTTTAATAGAAAATTGAGCAGAAATTTGAAAAATTTCGGATAATGTAATGATTATTGAAAACGCACATTCGACAGTTCGCCATGAACATCAAACACTTGACATTCATATTTATAATCATAAATAAATAAAAATAAGTTTAATAATTTCTCATTTAACTAACGAGTAATGTGGTCATCCTGAAATACATTTAATATTTTTATTGTAACTGTAGGGACAAACATTACAATTTTCTGTAATTTTTATACATTGTCAATGTATGTAATTATTATAAAATGAGTTATGTTAAGTGTTCATGTATAGGTTTATTCATAATTAATAAAAAACTCACTGAAGCAGGATCCTCTAGTGGTTTATCAAGCTCGGCACGTCTCAGGAAGACGTTACCACGAGAGATACGCCAAAGCATGCGTTCAAACGCAGGTACCCTCTCGCGCTGTACCACACCCGCTACGAAACCAAGGCGCCCTCTAGCGGCTGCTTGTTGCCCGGTTTCATCCGATATAAGTGATCTAAAAACAGGCTAACTCTTAGGATCATTTATCTCTAGACATTCTTTTATTCATTACAATACCAATTGTGTACGTCATGAAACGTCATGTCTCTTGACCGAGCCATCGAGCTTAGCTACTAAAGGGGAGGTTTAGGATAAGCGCTCTGTTAACAGAGAACTTTTATCAGGTGCTGTTTAAAAGATAAGCTTACTCTGAAGAGGGTGGAGAAACGCAGTGTTACAAGAAGTGATATTTGGGACTATGAAAAAGTTACAATCGTCGTTAAAATACATTAAAACACTTGAAACACTTGTATTTTTAGTTTCGATATTATTTTATTTAAAAAACCTATATTTTGTATGATTATCCATTATTATAAAGAGAATTTGAGGGGGTCTAACATTTGTAATATAATATTTCCAAGGGAATCGCAGAAAGTGTTACGTTATGTGACAACCGGTTCAGGTGTTTAAAAACGTTAAATTTCAGGTAACATCTTTTATGAACTGGTTTTACAAGAAAAATCTACACTTCCTTCTTTTAGTAATGGTGAATTTATTGGTTCAAACAGTGGCGCTTTATTTACATAATGTTATATTATTTCAACATTTCAAGTGTACATAGCGTTTGGTATACGAATAAACAAACAGCACTCAAAACCTGCACTCCTGTGATATGTTTATTTTCGCAGAATAAATCTGTATCGTAAATAAACTCAGTAATAAGTTCACATGTAAGTTCGAAGTGATAAAAGATATGAGTACAAGAATATCTTTGAAGCCACACTTGAACCGCAACGCGGAACTCGACCGGACGTCACACTTCGAAAAAAGAATTATCGTCTTGTTGACTAACGACGAACTTTGAGTGCCGGCGAAAGTGCAACAGTATTAGAACTCTCAACGCAACATTGATCTCTGCAGTGACTACAACTTCCCAATGGTTCAGGAATTCTATCAAGCTTGCTAAGAATGTGTGCGCAGACTTTACTTTGAATCAGTTTCGTCCCATCACAAATTCCATCATAGCGAACAAATCAAGCTTTACTCCCCCTTTCTTCTCCAAGGCTAGTAACAGACGTCCTGAAAATGTCCTTACTAATCCCGTCTCAGTTTCTAGTCACAGAGAACACTGCAAGTGAAGACAGACTTCACAAAAACAACCAAATAACTTTACCCATGATACATCAGACTAAAACACCAGTACGATGCACCAAATTGAAGCAGCACACCCGTCGATCGAGGGCGAGCACGATCCGAAATTAAATCTTTATGTTTACTTTTACGTGGCTTATTTTTTCATTCAACCATAAAATTAATAATTATTTACTTTGACTGCTTCGTTTAATTTTTTGCATTGCTTTCTTTTTTTAATTATTATTCATTGTTATCTGTCTTACTTCGTCAAGGAGTCCATGCCGATTTCCTCTTGAGCGATGAAGAACGCTTCAGTTTTCTCCAGCACGTGTCTCAACTCAGTGAGTTCCAAATAATTCTGCTTCAAGTTCACAGCGTTGTGAGACAATTCCAATATCTCGTTCTCCGTCTTTTCCAGATGCGCCTGAAATAATAACAATATAAATA
>DWIC01000727.1:0-10641 GCA_018248135.1 Battus belus
AGCTTGGTGAAGTATTTAAGAAGATATCGACGATTTCATAACCGACCCTTTTTCTTTGCGGTTCAGTGTATTAATGTCATAATCGACACACACTTATTCACTACTATCTTATTCATAAATTATTCAGTGTCTTAGCAAAATATTTTGAACCAGAATTACGTAATGAGGAAGACAGTGGATCGTTTTCTTAGGGTATTGCATTAGTTATTTCAAAGCGACTTTACGTCGTGAAATGGGTCAAACCGAAATTCATTATAATAGAGTAATTGTTCTAAGTAAGAACAGAGTAAGATAAGCTGGTAACTATTCAGCGATGCTGTTTCGCGATGAAATGATAATAGATGAAATCCTTAAAAATAATTAGCAAAAGAATGTGTAAAATAAATATACTGAATAACATTGTTTTTTCGATTAGTACAGCTATACGTTCTTGCCTCAATACATCTATTGAGAAAACAGGGATGATAACTGTCTATTTAAATGCTTTTTTTATTTTATTTTGTTTGAACAATTTACTTCGAAATATTTTGATACAACAAACATAAATTATTTTTTTAACAACTAATGTAAAAGATCATTTATGGAACAGATAATTGCTGCGCAGCTGGACGTAAACCCCACAATAAGTCTTATTCCTATTATCATTATAATACGCTATAGTCTTTTTAACAGATATCTGTTTACTTAAGGTGTCTTCTGCGTAGTGAATGCCTGAAGATGAAACTTTTGCTCGTGTACTTCTTCGGTGTACGGAGGTGATACTCTACAAGGCTATCCATCTCGGAGCACCGGGGTGACTTCCCGAAATCGCCGGCGATATCAAGGGTTGGCTGGGATTTCTCAAGAAGTAAGTTTGGCTTGAGTAATGCTAACCCAGACGCACAAGAGCAGTGCCTCCATGTTCCGGAAATCAGCCCACAAATACCAGACAAGATCATTACAATAGTTAAGATCTTCAGGAAGCAAAAACGTAGGTACGAAAAACACGTTAAAGGTTATAGAATCTATTTAAAATAACAAACAAACTTGTCAGATGTAGCTGTAAGAGCCGCATAGGCTAACAGCATTTACTTCATCAAGAATCTAGAATAAACAAACTTAATAAACGTGTATTATATTTGTGTAAAACATTAAACGTAATTTCAATTAGTAAGGAAACAGCTTTTTTCTTTTATTTCAGACATTAACTTATGTAAAAGTTTACTTTAAAAAGTCTCTTTACGTTACGTTTAAAAGGTTCCTTGCATATGAAACTAGCTGTTCCCATCCCGCTACGCGTAGTGCCTTTTGTGAGCGCAATTTCGTAAAATCTTCTCTTTTGAAAATTTTAACATGAGTAAATAAAATATTCTAGCTAAATTTAATACCTGATATATCAGTTATAGTTTGAAAATATGCAATTTTTTTAATGAACGTGAATTTAAACCCTTTTGCGTATGTTAATTCCTAAAATTTATGTATAAATATACATACAATGTATATAAATATATGTATTAGCCCCTACACAATTTCAAGTTTCTAGGCCTTATGGTTCCAGATATATAAAGCCGAGTCAGTACATAGGTCGAAATCTCCTATAAATATAGAATAAAGTAGTTTTGATCATCGTTTTCATGTCAGCTAACATAAGCCCCCTATAAGGCAGGCCTCCGACAAAGTTCTCTTCTATATTCGGTGTAGCGCTGCCCGCGTCCAGTTTTCCGTGACTTTGATTACATCGTCGATCCACCTCATGGAGACCTTTTTTGCATTGAATGAATAAAACCTAAGAAATTCAGTAATCATATTTTTTTTCAAAGTCAACATTTTATGAAAAGTTTATTAATTATTTTGGAAAAATATTCTGGAAGGGAAAATCGTTGAGGTTTCTAAAGACTGTCGTCTTCCTACTCTGTAATGAATAGGTTGGTTGGAGCAATGTCAGTATGTTATGTGACGAACGCATTTCAGCCGCAGCTTCTCAAACTAAATAACTTTATGTGTGTGGCGGCATATTGTGTTGAGGAAGCAATGAGCGGGAGTTATTTACAAGTTTTGGTTACCAAATGTCATTATTGTACATCATTATTTGCAATTGGTACCAATATATGTATCCGAATTACAAATTAAAATGTAAATTTTTTTGGTTCCAGTGTATTATTGGCAATTTTTTCATGCCTAATGTCATATTATATTCAATGTTACAAAATATCTCACCACACTAATAAATATAATTTAAATGTTTCTTGCGTAGTCATATGTAAACGTATTTCTTGTATAAACATAATTGTTTAGAGTACCATGTTTGTGTTTTAAATATCTTCAATAAATGCATTTTAATTTTATTATAATACCATAATAAAATGCTTTTTATACATGCGTTTTATATAGATGTTTTTAGACGCAATTTTTGTAAAACATGTCCTATTTTTCTATTTTGTTTTGTAATGAGAGAAAAATCTTGTCTATAATTTATTTTACATTGATTGTACATATGTTATTGCTTAAAGATTCGTTCAATATTATTATCCTGTTTTTTGATTTATTAATTTTGATTTTGATATTATAGATATTTATAACCAGCACACTCTACGCCTATAATAAAAAAACATCAAAATTTATACTGAATTATAATAAAAACGTGTTTTACTTTTTGATTACCCTAAATGCGCTTTTCATAACCTAAAAATTCATCTATTGTTTCCTTAGTCCAATGTTCAAGTTGTAAAATAATGCAAATAAATGAAAAATACATCCAACAAAAAAGAAAAAGCCGTCGAGGTTTTGATAAATTGCGCTTAGGGATTACTGCCTGGAAATATGAAGAAAACTACGCTTCGCCGCAAAGCTCCGTGACGAATGTATACATAAATTACAGTATTTTTTCGTCACATCTAAATGCTTTTTGACGATTAAAATTTAAAAAAACAAAACACAAAAAAAGTTGTATTTTTTAATGTCACAGAAAAGTCAGACGTAACCGTTATAACATCTGGGTATACATTTTTGTTTATGTTACGTTTTTAAAGCTTAAATATTTTAATGCAAATCTGAACATTTAATCAAAATTTCTTATTAACTTTTTCGATAACATGCCCATATTTAAATTCAGGAATTATCAAGTTATTACGCAGATGGAACAAATAATCGGAAAGGTTTGAAGAGAATATCTACATTTATTGATTTCATAATTTATCCACCAACAATATTTAAAATCTTATATTTTAATATCCATTTTTTACAAAAGTTATACATTATAAAAGATATAATCAGCGTACTGTCTAAAATCAAAAAGCATAGAGACAAGAATTTTCCTTTTACACAAATAGAGATCAGTTAAGAACGGATTATACAAATAAAATAAACACCCGCAAAGAGTGTTGAGGGAACGTTAATTAAAAATAATGCATATTTTCAAACTGTGGCTCTTGTAGAAATCCAACTTGGCTAGAATATTTTTGGCACAATAAAAGTGACCAGGAATTAAATATATGAAATAACATCGACTAAACGCGGTGCACCGACGCACCGGATTTTCACGATGGTGTATGGACACACGAAGCGAGAGGGGGACAGATAGTATTTATTATATATGTATTTTATGGTCCAATAATTCAATTGCTTTATGTATTATTTATAAAGTTACATCGCATACATTAAAAATAATTAATTTATTAAACCTGATAAATATTTACCAGTTTGGTACAAACACACTAAGGTTTTACTGAAGGGCATTTAAGTGTACCTCGTGATTGTCGCAGCGGGCGTCCCTGAATCAACACTGAGACGATCACGTATACGCATCATAAAGTTATGGCCTGCCATTAAATTGAATATGGGTGGAACCATAGAGATATCTGTCTTGCCAAAGCTACAAAATTAGACCACGAACATTGGATTCCAAAACGCAAATTAGAACATTTTGTTTATTAACCTTTTTCTAAATGATTGTCAAAGTATTATATGTAATAGACCTATATACTTTTGTAAAACGGGCAATTTGGAAAGCACTTTTCACTATCTACTTTATTTCCTTATGATTTTTTATTACTTTTACTTTAGTTCCGCACGGATGAAACTTATGGTCATGTTATATTATAATAAATACTTGTACGAGACACATCGCCATAAATTTTTTCACGGTTAGCAACATATGTACTAAAAAACTATATTTCCGTACATATTATACTAATGTGAGGCATTATTACTTACGTATGTCATAAATATGCATTTTGATCAGCAGAATTTTTTACAATAATTAAACAATCATGTAAAGTAAGACTTCAGTTAATCGTTTCGCGCCGTCTTCACTCTCTACCTTCCGATTCACTGGCGCTTCCTGTTTTCACCTGGTTAGTTTTTGCTTAAAGCGTTTAATAAACAATACAATATTTCGCCCTACGTTAAGGCTTTCGATATTTTTAAACTTGTATACTTACCATATATTTTGTATTTCAAAACATTGTAAACATTTAATGCATAGTATTAATTCATGCATATAGTTAATTTGCAATTGTATTGTAAAGTATTTTACAAACAATTAGAAATAAAAACGTTGGCATTTATGTCAAGTCGTTGACCAACCTTAACATCTCGACCGGTTTTTGTTTGTGGCCCAAAAAACCTGTGTTACATAATTCATTAAATTTCTCCGACCCCCATAATTATTTTGTAACAACGCTCATCGGTTATCTTTATGTAGAAGTCGATTTTATACTTATCTGTATGCCATTGAAGTTAATCTTTATAATCTATCTCTATAACATACGGGATAATAATCTATAACAAAGGAGTATATTAAGGACGAATTATTTAGAGTATTTCGTTGTTTTAGAGATATTATATAGTATTTTTATCATGGGGAAACTCTATAATACTTAAAATAATTAATAAATTAATTTTTCTCATACGCATCGGTCATAATTTTTAATGTAACATTTAAATTTAATTTAAGAATGTGATCAAACATAAATACATAATCTGATATCCTATATATCTGATATCTAATAACTGAGTATTCAATTTTAGAGTTGATAAAATTTTAATTTTAAAAAAATATGTGTTTTTAAAATAGTTCTTGTCGAGTAAGAAAGCTTATAGATTTGTACACACGCAGGACACTTATCCGCCTGCTTTTAATGTGATTTAAAAAAATATAACGAGTAATTCGATACTGTGTTTAAACATTTTATTTAAATCGATTTCTATATGTAGATATCTGTAATAATAAATTCATTGCCTATTGTAAAAACGTTTTAAACAATCATATATTTTTTGCTATTTTTATCAGTTAAAAATTATTTATTTAGGAATTACCTTGAAAAACCTTTTTCTTGCATAATTCGAGGTTAACATTTGGCCCACTTTTATTTGAATAAATAAAAAATTTCGTTATGCATGTGTGGAACCTTATGTAAGACACGGAAAGCGTTTTCCCGGGCGAGGCAAACGTAGCTTAGTGGAAAAGAGAAAAAGTTAGAGAAAGAGAGAGATAGAAATGCCCTGTTGTGTCCATGACCTTGCCGTACAATGAACTGTGGAAGCTTTTCCTTTCTATGAATAAGCAGACTAAATACAATGAAACTGACGTTTACGTAAATTACGACTAATTTAATTTAACTTATACACGTAGATTCAAATTCGTTGCATTGGTGTTGTACAAAGCTTAAGGAAGCTTAGCCTCGGTTTCAATTATTTTCTTTGGTATTAGTTATTATATATTTTTAGCTCCCGCTATTTCTTTCTTATTTATAAAAAACGTTTACAGTTAAAATTGTTTTGGTGTTCGCAACCTGCCACATAAATTTTCTTATTACATAATGTGCCTTTTTATAAATTCATGACGCAATTATAAACCTTTTAAGACACGTAATAATGTCCACAAAAGTCTATGCTTTTCAAATTGTATAAAAAATGACAATGATACATTAGTGTATTATTAATTATGTATCTAAATTAATAACTTACTAAACTATATTTAAAATAATGTTGTTTTCAGAATAAGTTTAAATAATTTAATTTAAAATCGTTAACTTATTTTAAATTACAATACCTTGGTCAGACCAAGCAAAAATTAATTTCAAAATTATATTAAGAAAACTCTTTTGTTAGCTTTGGTAGTTTCATAGTGAATAAATAAGTTCCAACTATTTAACAATCATAAAATACTCAAAAACACCGGAGATTGCAAAACAACGTCCGCTTTAATGCGAGGTTGGATTCGAGACAAAGTCAGTTCAAGGTCAACTGCTAATGACCATAAGGTTAATAGGATCTCCTTAGATTGTAGACATATCTCTTTTTTTTGTAAAGAAACAATCTTTTAGAATAAAATGAGCCTTGCTTTCAATTTATAGAAACTATAATGTCATTTGTATTAAAGAATTCTTGTATAGTTTTAGATTAAATAAAATGTATAGATATAAGTTGTTCTTAAATACTTGACAAGAAAATAAATTGTATATAATAAATTCTTTTTAAAGGTTTTTTTATAGTCCTTAGGTTTTTTCAATAAAAGGTTTTTGACGTTTACAATTAATAATATAATATTTTATACAAAATCGTTTCACTTTAAATTTTAACAGAATAATGTTGGATTTAAGATTTTTTATCGCTTCGGATCAGAAAACATAACCATACTTTACCAACCATAGCTTCATGCCATGGCGATATTTTCTACCGTGTAAACGTAAACGTTCTTTATTTCTTCTATTCATCTTTATTTCACTATTTTAATTAGTTAAAATAGTGAAATCAATGTGACATGAGGTGTGTGTGAGATTTTAGGATTATTGAATAATTAATGATAAACTTAACAAATTATCCAAAGATTTATTTATAAAAAGAAAAATAAACTTACGGCTTGCGCATTTTTGCGGTACAGGCGGCGACAAGAAGCGACCAGGCTTCTGGGCGGAAGCCACGGCTGCAAGCGCAGCAGCGCATACCACCAACGTCCACGTCTGCATCTGTAAAGTTTTTATATTTTTATACGGAGAATTTAAACATTCAATATTCTTTACGATTCTTCATCAAGATCAACCATAAAATCCACTTCTTGGATCAGGTCTGCTTGACAAACTTAATAATGTACCAAACGTACATATTACATAAGTTCACTTTTTTTATTATAGATTTAAATTAAAAAATGTTATTCGAAGGTCCATGCTCCTACGTATACGTTGATTAAATATTTATTATTTGATGCTGCAATGAGAATTTATGAAATATGACATGGGATATTGTTGTATTTACTGAACAACGCCGTGGCATACTGATACATTATTAACCAACCACATTCATTACACACGGTATGCCTCGACGACGTCTACGACCTAATTTTTACACAACCGTAAACGTTAAACTGTGTCACAAGTCACGTGTTACAGATGTTAAGAAATTTCTTACATGTTATTTCAATTCATTACTCACTTAAGTACACTAAAGTGCCTCACATACACGCCTTCACAGCCACTTCAAATTTAAAGTTAATAAATATCTATCGTTTAAGGCTTTCACTAGATATTATACAATTGTCATTCCATTATACGTCATATCTATATTAGAGATAGGTCATACATACATGGCTTACATATTCAAAATTGGATTTAGATAATAAATATAAACAAGTAATTAACAATAGGTCTGCTAAAATAAATTTCAGTTCACTAGCTTAGAAGCGCAATTGCAGAGAGCTTTTCTTTGTGTTTTTTTTGTGTCCATTTATGCGTGCAAATAACAAATATTCTTTAACGAATAGTAAACATGTCATTACCATCGGAATTTATCACTGTAATCTAAATCCGTCGATGACTGGATGTTCATAGTAAGCCTCATTTTATTATACTTAGTAATGTAGGTACTACATATTCATTATGATAATAGTCTAAACCCATCGGCTTTAATTGCTTTGGCGTGAGTATACACTACAGGTGTAATCACGCATACAAATACAAAAACCCGGAAACTTTATCGTTAAGCGGATAATGCTGGGAGTCGCTAAGTATAGTAATCGACCTTGACACGTTTGTCATGTTCATCTCTGATGTAACAAGGCTTGTTAAATATTTCGCTGTATTAATCATAATGTGGGTATTAAAAATAATTGCCTAGTTGGATCTTTCATTATTCATCATATGTTTCACTTAATTTAATTAAATTAAATAAGGAGTCATCTAAATTTAGATGAACAGTCTATCAATTAAATAGCGGTATAAATTATTACTAATCTATAATTATGGCAAGAAGCTACGGCCTTAAGCGTGCAGTAAGCGATTGCAAAAGTTTAAACTTAATATAGCGTCATTGATTGCTCCATTTGACGTTTGTTCCTAGGAACGTTCAAGGTGGCCAATATCGTCATGTTTAATTACAAATGAATCGTCAAATCATAATAAAATTTATTGCACAATTTGGTCACTAACTGTCCACACTGTTAACAAACATTGTAATACTTTAACGATAATTATACTTGATATTTGCATTTGTCTTTATATTGTAACTTTAAAACTATTTCTTAAGAACCAAGCACACTTTGACAGGTCAATGAGCCTCCATTTCTATGTCTCAATCGCAAAATTAGTGCGAGACTAGTGCATTGTGTTTCTACGAGCATGTTGCAACCGCCTAGAGGCCGACCGTCCGCAGTTTTGGTCACGATCGTGCGGATTCGTGCTTCTCCGTGCCATTCTTGATGTACAGCCAAACACTTTGATAGTCTAATCAATTTCGCTAACAACGACGATAATACATTGTAATTATTTTGATTTCCATAGCATAGTGAAAGATTTTTACTTCTAAAACTTCTATTTGTCAAATACTGGGATGAATATTATAAACAAATTAAAAACCGTAAATTTTTTAATAGCACACAGAACAAATGACATTTGGAGCCTTAAGGTTCTGAAGTGAAGATGGCTCATATGCCGCAAGCTCATCTAAGAATGTTCACCCTCAAGGTGGACAGACGACCTTGTTCTAAACATCGGATGATGCAGGTATTTATGCTGCATATAAAAATTTATAATGAGACCGGTTGGTTTTAAAATAAATTTTTGGGGGAATTTTAGATGATCAATTTTTCGATTATTTTTTCACTGAAAAATGCTATTGGTCCTTAATCAAGCACAACTTCACCTGAGTTTGCTTGAGAAGGCTCTTGGCTTAGTCGATCGATAATATAGGGTCGAAACTACTTTGATTTGTT
Organism: Battus belus; assembly: GCA_018248135.1. NCBI lineage: Eukaryota > Metazoa > Arthropoda > Insecta > Lepidoptera > Papilionidae > Battus > Battus belus. The sequence continues at coordinate 9,185 of DWIC01000727.1, forward strand.
ATAAAATTAAATCATATAATTAAAAAATAAATATTTTACATTTTATAAAGATTCTGCAACGCCTAACTTATATTTCTGATTCTGACGAAGTTATTTCTATCATTGGTATGCAATGAATAGCCGACGGACCATATAAAAGCTCAGTAAGTGCGTAACTTCTTAATATTCCACACGGAAACGTGCATAACAATGTTTACATCTCCATAAACGGGTGAAACTTTTTATTACCTTCGTTCTCGGAACAGGCTTACGATAGTTCCGTTGGATTGTTTTAAACAATTTCCTATACTTGTGTAATTCTTATTGAAATAATATTACAAACTTGCTGCATCGATAAAATTTATAATGTCTATTAAACGTTGTATGTCTATCGCTGACCAATTGAAAATTAATTGAATAAGACAGAATTCAGAATGAGTACTATATTTATTGATTAATTGCCTGAATGACATGAATAATGTCATAAATATAAGTTTTCTATTTCTTCACTGCAAGATTTTAGTAATAATAATTTGTCTGCTTATATCTTACTATGTCTTTTCTTGCTTTTGATTAACGTGATTGACAGTTAGGGACAGGTGTTTCATTTTTCTCTGTAATTTTTACGGGAAAAGAAGTGCTGTTTACTCGTATTACTTTAAAAAAAATGTAATTTTTATACAAAAATTTTTTTTATTCGAGGTATATAAAAAGTACCTTCATGCCTTAATGAACTTTATGAAAAAAAAAATGTACAATTTATGGAGTAATTTTAGAATTTTGTCTTTAAGTTTTGTCTTAAATAATATTGAATGATGAAATAGAAATCATAATGATAAACGTTATCATTTTGTTTTATGAAGAATAATAAAATAAAGAGTGTATTGACGACAATTGCGACTAAAAATGTTTTATATAAAATTTTTGTCGTTCAATATTTTCCAACGCATTACATTTTGCTACGTACTTCTCTTTATAAGTATATTATTTACTTTGTACTAAAATAAAAATAAATTTTACTATTATAAAAATAATGCATCTTTTAACCTCAGTTATTAATTTTGTTTAACAGTAAATTATTTAATTCAACATATGTGGGAGCGTAAATGTGTTAACCGTGTATAATAGGCGAATCAATGAACGACCTATATCTATAGCAATGGCATAGCTCAAGCTCAATGCTGTGAGATTAATATTACACATTTACACCTGCCTTATTACATATAAATAGCTACATCATTATTTTGTTATAATCTTTATAGCCGGAACGAATACAATATGTTTGTCCTGTTCGATAAGCCACATTTGAAAATTTAATAATGAGATGAAGAATTAAAGGATTCCATTCATTTTATAAGTACTATGTTTTGTGTACGTATATAATAATTTAAAATTGTTTACAAGCAATACTGTTATATTATTTTTTAATTTTCTGTTTATTATATTTAACAAAATGAGTATAGATAACGGTCTTATTG
>DWIC01000728.1:0-10629 GCA_018248135.1 Battus belus
GGTCCGTACAGCGCAGCCGTGGCCTGGCTTTATTCGCACTCTCTCACAATCCATCTCTCGCTCGCTATCACCTCTCACATAACACTTCCTCTATCATTTCATTCCTAAACCGAAAAACCGAAGTCAACCATAGATATGATGTTTTCCGCAACCGCCACTGCATGCATCGCACCAAGGTGTGTATAGAGTAACGACCGGTCCCACGCACTCGAGCCGCCGGCGGGGCGCGGGACGCGAGGCGCGAGGCGCGCCGCTCGGCTCGGCGTGCGCTGTATTCCGGCCTCAAGATTCGGTGCCGAGGGAGTAAAGCGGCTACTCTATTGGTGTCTCATTACTGATTCACTTAATCTAATCTAGTGTAAAACTTGTCATCTATAAAACATAATTTCATAACGTACGTAAAAAGTAACATAATTCTCACAAAAAATGCTCGCATTAGGAGTGGGGTGATGCTATCCCAACGACTGCGCGGCACCACCCGCGGAGTACATCGCTTATATACAACAAAGTTTAGTGCGGCCGCACCGATCTTTACAGGAACTCATATCGTATCTTAAAAAAAATAATATACAATAGTAATAAAACATTTGAAACCTCACTAACTACTATTTGACGATCTCGATAAAATTATTCAAACGGCTCCGGCGTTTCGAAATCTATTCATATCACAATCGCATGACCGTGCCTGAGAATCGTATCCCGCTACTTATGTACACGTACACGTACACACTCCTTCCCGAAGACAAACTCGCTTCCGTACACTGACCGACATGCACTACGCTATCTCTGAACGCCGCCTCTGCCGTCGGTTGGACTCGCCCGTTTGAGAGCGTCAAGAGGCGCGGTCGGTATGGACGACACGGGGCGTGGGCGATTTACTGGAGCGGGCTTATGGAGAGGGGACAGGGAGGCCGCGACGAGGTGTAGAACAAGTTGAAGGTGGGGGTGGGGGTGAAGGAAGGGATGGGGCAAGGCGGTGCAGTGAACAGGACTCAGGAATTGGGTTAAGGGGGGCGCAGAGCTGGCGGCAATTGAACGGGAATGTGGTAGTAGCGACAGGCGGCTCGGCGGCAAGTGCCCGCGGCGGCGTCGCGGCACACCACCACGCGGCACCCCACCACCTGCAGCCCGCACCCTGCAACGCAACACCTCGTTTCATACCCACATCGTTTCATACACCATTCCACACCACATACAAAACACAACGGTACAGTTACATTAATCAATAAATAATATTTAAACAATCTTTCTACTAACTACCAGTAACATATCTAAATAAGAAAATATTTAACCCTTTTGTTACAAGCGTCGCCTAAGCGTATGCCCAGTGCGTGCGAATGTCCTGTATAGACGACATTGGTGTATAACACTACCCCTTATGATGGTATCACTCCGAAGGAGCACACTGCTGTAGCGAAAGGGTTAATGGAATGGGTACAGTACGAAAACAACCACTATAAAGTAACAGAAAACAAAGGTAACGGACGAGTATGACTATTTCTAAATACACTACGTAAAATTTTCGCTAAGCGAAATTATTTCTAGGTAATACTTGAGTTAAATCTTGTAAACATGCATACATGGGGAGGACAAGGGAAACGTTCCTACTGGAGTACATGTTAACAATAACTTTATTAATTTTTGAAAACAAATTATTTAAAATTTCTTTAATAACAATTGTGTTAACATTCAAATAGAACGATATCAAAAGTAGGTGTAAAGTTGAAATTGTACCTTCACGTATATGAACGAATCTGCAGGTAGGTCTGGTACATCCTTGTCGATTAAAATCTTGGCACACCGGGAGGGTGTCCAGTAACTGAAATATACAATAAAAAATTAGTACGTAAAATTTGTAATATTTTACTTCATACAATCAGTCGGTTGGTACCATAATGATTGAATACTTATTAATACACTTCCTCTTTGTGTAAGTTTTAAATATAATTCGTAATTACTTGGAAGCACAGGCTCACACGCCTGTATGTTTCTGTGCAAAATTTCTCTCTTTGCATTTTAGAATGGAACCATTTGCATAATTTAGGATCACTCTTCTTTGCTTTTCGACCATGAAAATACTAATAGGTTATTATCTTATCGTTAATTATCCTTGTTGACTTGTTTAAATATCGTTTTATTTTCCAAATAGTTTCTCGTACAGCAGAGGTGTTGGTATAATACATTGTCATTATGGTACCACCGCACGACCGTTGCAATAATCTAAAACTACTTCATAAACAGTCTGCCCCGAATCCAACAGAATCCACTTGCACAAATTGCATTTTTCAATGTATCATTAAGAATATTGTGAACCGTGTGGATTGTGACTGTTTATGAATGAATAATTAATGTTAATATTGTTAATGCTAACTCTATGTCATGTACTCAATCATGGACATTGATACGTCTGACACTGAATAGTATCTTCATTGCACAGCCTTCTGAAAAAATAGCTGACATAGTTTTTGTAATATCAAAGAGCTTAGCGTTTAATGTAGGAGGGAGATCGTATGTAGGGCTGAGATCACGTTTTATATTTAGTACACCTTATCTAGTTCGAACGTTGTTATGATATGTTTGTTAGGTTCAATAATTAGCAAATGCGTGTAGTTTCTCAATCGCTACAAACTGGTACAAAACAAAATAGAAAACACGGAAGGCGAAATTGCTCGAAATCAAATCTTGTTGCTGCTTTAATATTACAAGAACTTCACAAGATTCGTTGCACAACATGATTGTACTTTCCAAGCATTCTTTATTTGCGAGCGCGCTGTGAAGGGCGTGTCACTTTTATATTGTAACTAACTGGCGGGTGTCGCGTAACAAAATGTTGATTACATCATTCAAAGTCGCGATATAGGTGGACTGTTCCAATGCAATGTTTGTAATCGGGTCCGCAACCTCCGGGAGAGAGTGTTAAGTTAAGAACGCTGCACTATGCACATAGTAGGTATGAATATATAATATCTAAATGGCATGCAGAACGCTTGAAATATAATCATTATTGCGCAGCCAATCTCATTTAAGCGTGACTATATTTTACAAAAAAGCCAAAGCATGATGCTAGACAACTTTTACCAGGGCGAGGGCGGTCTATAGGTTCTGTACTGTAGCGTCCAAAGTGTACCCGTAAATACCAACTGTTGCTATAAAAAGCTAAGAGGCTGTGTGGGAGAGTTACGACATATGTCTGCTCGGCTCTTGTGATCTCTTGTGTGCATCTTCGCACGCGCTCAGTCGAGGAACACAGGGCGGTCATGCTCGTCGGCGGGTAGGTATGGTTACAATGTAAAAAGACAAATTAAATTTATACCTTTAGCTTACATGACAGTTCTGGACGTGACATGTTAGTGGTAGTACAAACTGCAACATAATGACCATTAGATAGTGCGGTTACTGTACGACAAACAAAACAAAACCAAGTATATTAATTACGACTACGGTGAGTACTTTCAAGTAAGCATCAGAGATAGGTCTCAACAAGTCGTAAGCGGGAACGGAAGCCGCATAGCGAAGCACTTAAGCAATGTCGCCAAGAAAATTCGAAATGCACAATTGGTCAAAATTTACAAGTATTTGCAAACTAACTGGTCTTGAATACAAAAACAATCCGCTGTCGTGTCTAAGACCAACCATCTCGAATTTTCTTATCACCACCGTTTCAACTACCAAGTACGCGTACGCTCGTTTCAATTGATCTTTGAAATGTTTAGATATTTTTAAAATTTTAAAATAGTGACTGATTAAGACCCCCTTATATGCGGTTGATAGTTGACAAAAGCGGAAGGTGAATTTCGGAAACATCTGTTAAAAAGTTAACCACAACATAAAAAAAAGTTAAATACATGGTTACATTTTTGAAATGTGTTAAGTGTTGTTTGGAGTCAACTTTTCAACAGGACGTATAACGGCTTCGTTAATTCAATTAATCTTTTTAAACCTTCACTGAGATTACTGCGCTCGACACAACATCGGTAGGGTAACTCGCCCTAGCAGAACGGTGATAGCGGTAGTTGTGGTAGTTGCGGTTGAGACGGTCGAGCACAGTATCGCAGTGAGGGCTCACGACAGGAGATCACTTATACTGAGGATATTATAGTAAGCTGATTATATCTTACCAGGTGTAAGCAAGGCAATACTGTAGAGTGACTTCTTCCACATTTTGGAAAGCAAGTATGTCTCGCTATACATAACTAAAATCGTCAACAAGTAAGTTGTGGCATCAACTGTTCGATCGATTAATATTATTGAGATGGTTACAGCACAGTGACACATACATATAATGATTGATGTGAGTCATGACACCGGACCGGTATAGATGTAGATGGCATAGATGCATTTACTTATTGATTATTGATCGACAAGCATTGCCGTCGGCTCCGCATCGTCCGTCCACTTAGCTCCACTCGCTGCTTGTCCGAACAATTAGCGGCGTTATACATGTCTACACGTACAACGTGCACAACGACACGCGGCCGTGTCCGAGTTACACAGGGCCAACTCAAATAGTATCATGTGTCTTTGCAAGCTGCTCGCTTCAATTCACGATGTTTGTTTATTCTTCTCAGTAAAAATATTTTAGACCCCGTTGTATTTTGTGAAGCTCATAACAGGAATGCGAAAAGAATTATGTATCGCCTGTGGCGAATGTAATTCTTTCTATTTCTACGGAAGCGTCGAAGCAAAATTTAGTATTAAAACAATATTTGTTATGATAATGTAGAGAAAAAAAAATCAAGCGTGTGTATTTATAGTACTCGAAAAAAAAGTAATTAGGACAACAACAAAACATATGTGAGGCAGCTTTTGCTTCAGTAGCGTATTGATATCGTTTGAAGTGACGTTTAGTGGCATCGGTAGGAGTGAATTGAAAGGCAGGAAGAGGAGATAATAGATGCAGGTTAGCCGCTACATGCGTATTGCTTAGTTTTGAAAGCGCAGTGGTTAGAGCGAGCGCTCTTAGCCCCGTGAAGTAAGGGCGACGCGGTTGGAAGTTGGTCTGAGGGCGTCGGTGTTCCAGTTAGCTGCCAATAGTGACGATGACTGATCTAGCGTTAATAAGCGTCGGGCGGAGTGAGCAAGGGGCCGGTGAGCCGGGCCGCTGCGTAAGCGTGCGTTGTTTTAGTGCGGTGCAGGCGGCAGGCGGCACTCGGCACTCGGCACTCGGGCGTGTCCCACGCGGCACTCGTTACCTGTCCGCGTTCGTCCGTGTACACCACGTACGGTGCGTTTGGCGGCGCACAGCCTTTCCATCCGAATACAAAAAGCGACAAAAGATTTGCAATGCGGACGACAACCGAAGCGGTCATTCGGAAGGCATGTAACAGAAAGCGTTAAAATAAATAAAATGTCGGCACGACCGAAAATAAATGCAGGATCGTCGCACATTTACACTATTCCTGCTGCGGAACTACGGATGAAAACTTCTGCACACATAGCGGAAACGAGGAGCCACTAGTATAATGAGAATAATACCTGATGAGCCAAACGTATAGGGGTGGTGGATTGTATTCCATGCGAAAATTAGAAGGCGGCGGTGTTAGGTGCGGGCTCGCTGCTGCAAGCCGGTAACCACTAGGTAGGTACGGGATCGACACAATGGCCAAAGCGCACCCGTGCGGAGCTCCTTCGAGAACAAGCGTGTACGTAGCGGGACTCGGGGTCGACGGACCAAGCGCTCAACTCTCAGTACGACGATACTCACGAGTAACGACGATCGACAAGAGGTAATAAAAAACGTACAGTCATGCAATTCAAGCATTATTATTACCGGAGTCGTAGATACGAGAAATTTACACGCATAAGATAATAACGGTGAGTAGATAGATATACAATCGAATAGATATAGCGTAAAACTACCGAGACCGGCGAGACCGGTGAGCTCGACCGGGCTCGCCTCGTCCTTACAGTGATACAATACAAATGTGACAATACGCCTAGCGCTAACCGCCCCGACACACCGGGGCGGGACACTCGCACACGTATGAGTCTCTACGGGGAGACCCCGCGCCCCGCCCCCCGCCCCCGAGCGCGGCGAGCCCGCGCGGCTTATGTGGTCTTCATCTTTTTATACGGATTGACGGCGCTGGCCGCGGCGGCGGCTGCAGCGGCGGCGGCGGCGGCCGGTGGCGTGGGCGGTGGCATCGCGTACATATACGGCGGCTGGTAGTACCCCGGCACGGGCACGGGCGGCCACCCGGGCCGCATCATTAGCGGCCGAACTAGCCCCGGCACGCCGGCACGCGCCTTCAACTGCTGGCTGTAGGCAGCTGCCGCATGCACCATGGCCGAATGCTGCGCCGCGAACGCCAGCGCCGCCGCGTAGTTCTTGTGCGCCACTTCCTTAGCCATGGCGGCCGGGTCAGGCACGGCCGGCTCGGGCTGAGCGGGCGGGCTTGCGGGCTGCGGCGCGGACAGCGCGGGCGCGGGTGCGGGAGCCATTTGCGGCGACGGCGCAGGCGCCACGCTCGCCGCGCTCGCCGGGGCGGACGACGCCGGCACGGAGTACTCACATGACACTGGCACGAACGGCTGCTGCAGTTGCATCAGCTGCTGGTACGTGGTCGCAGGCTGGTACACGGGCATCCCGGCTTTGTCCGCGGCCGGCCGCTTGTACGGCACCACGCCGGGGAACGCCTGCGAATGTAAACAGGTGCGTCGGACGATAGTTTTGTGGTACGATGTTGGGCTGTGCCGTTCCTTCGCGGCGATACTTACGAAGTTATCATAATAGAAGGATCCGACGCTTTTCATGTCCATCTGAAACGAGAAACAAACGGTTGAACGGAAGATCTCGGGCTTGGGTGTTCCAACGCGAGCGTGCGGGCGGCGCGCGCCGAGCGGCGGGGGTGGCCGGTCGGCGCGCGTCGCGTCGCCGCGGGCGGGCAGGGCGGTGGGGGCAGGACGGGGTCTCGCGGAGGGAGCGTGCGGGCGGGAAGGAGGGGAGCGGAGCGGGCGGAGGTAAGCGTGCAAAGCTGGCGGTTGTACCGGTGGCGGCTCGAGATCGGCGGGTGCCGGCCGCTTCTTGCCGGGCTCCGAGGACGCGCTCGCCGCCGGCTGCTGCGCTGCGGCGGCCGTCTACGTGAAGCGAAGCGTCGCAGGACGGGACAGAAACAATAACGATGTAATAGATGCACAGAATACACCTAAAGCTCGGCGTAAGGTGATATTATGCGAAAGATAAAAAAAATTAAAAGTAAAGCGTGAGTGCGACGGAAGCGTGGCGCGCAAGTGGAGGCCGCGACCGTACGAACGGAACAGAAGAAGCTCTGCGAACAGAAGCGGCGTCACGGCGGCCGAGCCTATGCGCAAGTAAAGAAGCGGCGAGCGAGCGAGCGAGCGAGGCGAGAGCGTGCAGCCAGGTGGCGTACCGCGCCGCGCGCCTGCGCCTTAAGGTGCGCCTGCAGGTGCAGGGGAGGGTGGAAATAGCGGCAGGGGTCTCGGACGCAGCGGCCCTTGACGGCGTCCATGCACACCGTGACACAGCCGTCCTCGCGCGCAGCCACAGGCGGCGGCGGGTGCGCGAAGCGACACTCGGACTCGGCGCGCTTGCACGCGCCTCGCTGGAACTCCCGGCACACCTGCACCACCACACACGCCTCACACCACGCCCGCACCGAGACCGCAACCATGCCGCCGCCAACCATCTCCGCGACCCGCGACCCACTTCCAATGTGACGCGCCGCGCCGCGCCGCGCCGCGCCACGCCTAATCTCACTATACTCGCTTTGGAATTCACGCCTAATGTTCTATTTACATCGATTCTCTTAGCTTGAGTAATAGTATTATACAACTTGGCAGGTTAACAGATTGCAGGGTATCAAAATGAAATTTGGGATAATTTACAATGTGAACGGTGTGTCTGTAAAATATTCGATCTCTACCGGACGCCGCTTGAAATTTCATTACAACTTTAAGTTTTCAATTAATTAACGCATCCGTCGCATAAATCTGTACGTTGTTTGACGTTTCCCTACTTTAAAAATGTACCTTAATGGCGGGGGGGCTACTTGGTTATCGGATACTAAGCTAGACACCACACTGTTGCGAATCGATATTGAATTATTATAATTTACAAAATAGACTCAATTTAACATCAAATATCGAAGTGAATATTGAAAGTAGGAGCTGATTGTTGTGGAGCAAATGGCAGCAGAGTGCGCAGCACCAGTGGGTGTCGACGCACGCGGGGGTAAGCGAGTGGTGCTCGTGAAGCGCACGCGCACGCGCGGGACGGACAGGGGCTTCTTAGCCGAAGTTACAAGAGGAGACCGACAACATTTTGAAACAATCGTAACTAATGTCCTGCGTGCGTCAATGACAACAAATGGCTTCTAAAATGTTCTGAATGTTGCTAAATTTGTCGGTCCCTCGCTCACGTGGCCACATCAGACAAGCACTACTCGGATAGATGGCAACAAGAGTTTGAATGTATGTATGTAGTGCAGAGCGGTGGTTACCTCGAGGCGGTCGGTGCGCGGCAGCTTCTGCTGCAACACGGGCTGCTGCATGACGCCGAGCGGCGAGGCGGCGGCAGCGGCGGCGGCAGGGTCGTGGCCCAGCACGGCGGGCACCAGCTGCGGCGCGTAGTACTGCGCGTACGTCGACCCCACGCCCGGCACGCCGGACAAGTACGGCGACGTCGCCTGCACAACCACACACACGCTCGTCTCAGCGAATCGCACATCGACTTGTCAGTGACAACTTGTCGATGCCGTAGACGCTTTCTATGCAACATTATAATCTCAATAACGTATTGCAAGCAATCAAAATGTCAATAAAATACTACAAAGCAACCATTAACCCAGTGACTCGCCTTATATTACTGTGTTAGTTGATTGTGAATTTACGTTAGCCAAGATAAGCGTTAGCATGCACTGTTAGAGTTTCGAAACATTAAATAGGTAAATGAAGCATACGATTCTCTCTTCGTCTAGCTACCCACCGGCCACCGCACAGATGTGGATAAAGGAATGGACGAGGTAGATGAAATATTTGAGTAAATGCGACGTACAGAGTGATAAACGGGAAGGTGGCGCGAGGTAGCCGGCGGCGATGCGAGGCGCTCGGCGGCCGTTACCTGCGGGGCGAGCAAGGCGAGACTGATGGGGTCCAGCGCGGCGAGGTGACCTGCAGCCGCACCGGCGCCGCCCACGCCGCCCACCTCGACACACAACCACACAACACGCTACTCATCGTGCGCGGATCGCCGCCCCAGCGGGCCTCTCCTCCTCGCGCTACTAACGCAGTACTGTTGCATTACTATTGCAGCCGCGTGCCCGCGTGCCCACGTGCCCGCGTCACGGGGCGGGAGGAGCGCCGGGCCGCGCGATCTTAGCGAGGGTGAGAACGGTGAGGAGTACAACGTTTCAGTGATTAAATTTGCATTACCACTTATACCCAGTTCATACAAATGTGAGTAATTTCGGAGAGTAGTCATGCCACTTTAAAAAAATTATATGAACATGCTCAAGCCGTGGGGAGCGATCGGCCGTCGGTGGCGAAGTTTAAGTTGTGCCCGATGGATATTTTAAGTTATATAGACGAGCTAAGAAGTATATATATTTAACCTTACACACCACACATTTGTGTGCAGTAAAATAATCAACAGATGCAGCCATTACGTTTATTCGTCTACGTTTCGTTTTGTTTAGCATTGCCACTACTCGCGGCAAAAGTTTAAATTAAAGCGGTAAAACTTTATGCGAGAGCAGTTGTATCACTTCGAGGAAAGTAAATCACCATTAACTTTCCCCATGTGGGTACATCATTAAGTTCATAAGAACACATCTCAATGTTATCGAGTCAATTTACTCGCCAAAGACAACATTACCCAGGCAATTAAAATTTCAATTGCACTACCATTAGCTATGCTTTAAGATCTTGCAAGGCACAACTTAAACGGGATGCTTTATAAATTCTACGTGTTTTATATTAAGATAGAAACGCTTAAAAGGTACAGGGTAGCGAGTACACCGAAAGCAGCGTGTTACGTGCAGAGTACGTACCTATTGAAGACCGATCGCTCTAAGCGTTTATTTAGTGAGGTTAGGATTAGAGTAGCTGCACTAACCACGGCAGGCACTTGACCAGGCAGCACCTGGCCCGGTGTCAAGCCCATCTGCTGCATCAGGGCGTTCTTCAGTGCCAGGTGGTTCCGGCCGTTGATGAGCAGCTGATCCTTGAGATGCTGCGGCGGGTGGAAGTACTTGCAAGGCGGCTTCTCTCGGTTACACCGCCCCTGGAAACAGGAGACAACAACTATTAACATTTTATTTTACATCGATTGGTGACAATGATAACTTTTATGATATCAGTAAATTAGACTAAAATCTTTCAATCTAATATGCTACCCGGTAAAGACAGGAAACTGTAGACAGATTATGTACGACATCATTCCGCATCTGCGCGCCAACCTAACGCATCTATTATTGCCTGGTGACGTCCAGTTTTTTAAGTAGGTTGTGTATTAAGATGATCGTAAACTATACCACCAAAAAAATACAAAAGAGCTTGTTTTTTATAAACTTCAATGATTTCATCAAACAAAAAACGAGGAAAAGGATGAATGGACTTAATAAGCAAACTTGTTTTATTTTATTTTTATAAATATTATACACACACTAACGC
>DWIC01000729.1:0-10627 GCA_018248135.1 Battus belus
TGAATGTCCTGATAATATATATTTAATTTAAAAAAAAAATTTTTCTTTTTCACATGTTACAAGACTTCAATGATAATGAGGCCATATTTTTATTTTACTGCTTTGTATTTTCTATTTTGTTACATTACACGACTTTTTATAACGACTAATGTTTGGTAGCTTGGTACAAATATTATTTACTCTGTGGTTCATATATAAGAGGTGTTATTTTTAGCATACAATTTTTCCAATTTATCTGTTTATAAGAAAAGAATAATAAGCCATATAGGTTCAGTTCTCGAGTTTTGCTTAATATATAAGTAGTGATTATTTTAGTTATTTATTTATATACTAACAAGATTTACTTGTGTGTTTTTGTTTATATAAAATTCAATTGAATTGTTTCAGATAGAGGAACTGAAGCCGGGCGGAGCTAATATTCCAGTTACGGCTGAAAATAGGATAGAATACATTCACCTCGTAGCCGATTACAAACTTAACAGGTACTGGTTGTTCACAAATACGTCTTCTGTTTTCTGCTAAACGTTAGATTGAACGCGTGCTATAGTGCTACCGAAACCGCTGTACCGCGACTCAGGAAAGTGAGGCCAGGTGTGGGCTAATGAAGGTAGAGCACGTGCATTGACGGCGAAGTGATAGAACAGAGCGGTCGTTATATATATACGAGTATAGCGGTTTTAGTAGAACCGGTGAAATTGCTAGGAATTTGAAAAGTTTTTTTTTTCAAATTGGCAAAGCTACAAGAGCCAGAAAAATAATCCATAACATTTTAATTTATGTTTCGAATATAATTGTTTTTATTATTACTAATTAATTATGTTAATTTATATAGTTTTTTTATTGAAAAACATTGAAGTAAGATTATTAATAATACATAAAATGTATTTGTTTTGAATGCAGGCAGATTAGATCACAATGCAACGCGTTCAAACGCGGCCTGACGTCCGTGGTGAACGCGGAGTGGCTGCGGATGTTTTCTTGCAGAGAGCTGCAGTTGCTGATATCCGGGGCAGAGGTGCCGATCGATATTGAGGATCTGAAGCGGAACACACACTACACCGGTGAGCCACTTTACCACTGCCCACTTCAAGGCATAGGACTTCGCCAAAGTCGCCATAATGACTTGGCTCGCTCTGCTTGCATACATTCCCTTGACCATAACAACTCATCCTTCTACTTATTAGGGGGCCCACCGGCTCGTGATCGCCACTCAAGAATTATTCTGCCACAACTGCCACCGGCTGCACGTGCGATGTGCCCACCCATTGTTAGTCTAAGATAAAGGATACAGGATTCCGCTTCGCATATACACTTACAGAATGACTAGCGTTGGCAGTCCAATATGTGGATCCTCGTGGACGAGACCGGACTAGAGTGGTTTTGGCGATGCTTGACGGTTCATCACCGCCTTGCCCTCTTTTTGTAAGATTATCATGGTACCAAAGAGGGCAGCTGAACTTATTATAGTATAGAAAGAGGACAGATCCCGCTCGAAGGCGATGCTATTATTGCACAGGCGCGTCTTGTAACGAATGTTGTTACCTTATCAGAGACGGAGTCTTTAAGGCGATCGGTCTACGCTCGAACCGTCGTGATGGTTCCCGGGAGGGTTTTAGAGGTTAATGGCGCATACCCTGAGTGGGGGCTTCCCAGAATAGAACAGTGTGACGGAGGGGCTGGAAAGATGGCAAGAATAAAATAAGTTACCAGTGCGCCACGCACCACGCAGAGAGCAACCACCGACGGAGTATTCGGTGGTACTTACCCATCAAAACCTGTCCTCCCTCCAAAGACAGGGTATCTAAAACACCCAGATGATTTCTCCTTCAAAACCTCACAAGCGGTAAAGAACTTTGACTTCCGTTCACAGATTCTATTCCCAACCGGTCGCACATGGTCACAAATGTTTATGAAAAAAATTATAAGAATTATGTCCTAGAACCATAAAATTAGAATTATAAATGTAACAACCCTCAATAAGACAGCGCCGTGACAGAGCGAACATAATCCTCTAATTAAAGTAAAATCATAAAAATTTTTGACAATCAGTATTTTTTCACACAGGCGGTTTTAGTGCAACGCATCCAACGGTGCTGTGCTTCTGGAAGGTGGTGGAAAATTTCACAGATGACCAGAGGCGACAACTTCTTAAATTCGTTACCAGTTGTTCCCGACCGCCCCTGTTGGGTTTTAAGGTACTTCTCTGACCTCATTGTTTTCGTAATAATTAAATTAATAAATGTTATTTGTTAGATGTGTAAATATTGGAGAAGCTCATATTTGTGTTGACAATAATGTAATATAAAAAAAATTCAGACATTCTTGGAAAAAAAATCTTTTATTTAAAAAAATCGCTTATGATTTTTTTTTATGAAATAGATTCTTTTACTTATTACGCCTAATTAGAAAACATAAAAATTAAAACTTTACTTTAAAAATATTTAAAGTTGAAATCTGGAAAGGAGATATTGGTGCCATAATAGTCGAAAGACGTCCACTGCTGGACATGACCATGACATGGATTTCAAATAGGATTAGTTGAAGCGTGTTTCAATGACTTTAATAAGAACGTCTGTCCACTTTGTGAGTGAATGTCCGCTCCGCTTGTCGATCCGTGCTGTTTACACCAGAACCCTTACCTAAAGATTATTATTAGTATTAAATAGTATATATTAGCTCCGGTATCACTTTAATATCGATAGGAACATCATGGTCAAAAACAGAAACGCTACGTATTGATCGTAAAAAATTTTTGGCTTACTCTTCAAACGTCGGAAATTTTGATTGGTTCAATTCATAATATCTTTAACCTACCATCGGCTCTCACCACTAATCTGATGAGCAAAGCCGGGCAGAAACTCGACAATTGTTCTTTTTAAAAGATATTAAACAATATTTGTTGTATGCATTATACTTCAAATATGTAAATAAGTGAACAAACCAAATTCCACATATTTAAAATAAGCAAAAACTACTGAATGCTGTAATAAGATTCATTCATGAATTGGAACTAAAGAAAAAGATCTAAGACATGTTGTGGAACTTTATTATATACGATGTGTACAAAAAGTGTCGCAAAGTTTTGCTTACAGTTTTCTTCGATTGCAGGGGCGTGTTGCATCATGAGTTCTTGCCACAGGGTAGAACGGTGAAAAAGGAATATTACCTGCAAATTATGCGCAATTTGCGCGAAACAATCCGCCAGAAACGCTCGAATTTGTGGAAAAACAAAAATTGGCTATTGCACCACGATAACGTCCCTGCTCACACATCGCTGCTTGTACGCGACTTCTTGGCCAAAACCAACACACTAATGATACCGCAGCCACCGTATTCCCCAGATCTGGCCCCCTGTGACTTTTTTTTTCCCGAAACTGAAGAGGCTCATGAAAGGACGACGCTACGCCACGATTGACGACATCGAAGGAGGAGCTGAACAACATACAAAAAAATGATATTTTAAATTGCTTAGAAGATTAGAAAAACGTTGGCACAAGTGTGTAATGTCCCAGGGGGATTACTTTGAAGGGGCAAAAAAGATACTCACGAATAAATAAATAATTTTTGAAAATGCACAAATTTAGCGATACTTTTTGTATAGACCGTACTTACAAGTATACAGTCTTTTATTACGGTCATGTCTGACAAGCGAAACACAAAGGCAAAGAAGATCGGAACTAACGCTTAATACTACAAAGGAAGACGGGATAAAGTGCCCAAGTAGTAAAACTTCGGATCTGTCTTCCTAGGACATCAGGAGAATTACCCCAACGACGTCCATCAGTACCTAGAGTAAACTTGATCGGAGTAACAAACGTTCGCGTTAAGGTTCTTCTCGAAATCCGTGGCCTAATTCGAATACTACCTTCCATCTCAGATAAACGTGATGAACCTCACTACAAAGTGATATGCCGATTAACACGTTCGAAGATCGTAAGTGGTAAAATAAAACTACAACTGCACTGCAAAGTTTCACTTTGAGCCGTGAGTTGGTATATTTCGCAAACAATTATCTCAGTAACGACGTCTTCAAACCGGAACTTTGAAATACTTACACATTACTGTTATCTATTATAGGTCATCAGCTAACCTTTGTCACTGTCTATCTATCAAGCTCTTAGGGAGCTCGATAGACCGAGTGCACAGTCGAAACCACCTAGGATCCAACGACATTAACTTCTAAACTTTCAAACAATTTATCGAGCGATATCTTCCAATTCTTCTCCATGACACATCGCATTTTAACTACGGGGTACTTGAGATACTCCTAATGTCTCGCATGTTTAATTTAATTATATTGTATACCATATCTATGGCTAAAATTCAATATGTTTAACCTTTAGACCAAACCGGACCGAGTAATATCACCACGTAGGCAGAGTCACCGGATGGTCATCCATTGAATCTTAACGGTCAAATTTTAATATGCAGGTCATCAGACTCTTCGCCCGTGTACACACGAGGGCGGCTAAGATTGTACACACATTACATAAACAGACATTAAACTATGTACCGACACGGGTAATGCCCACCTTCTTGCGGACGTTCCTTGGTGAACTGGTACAACAACCGGTTTCTTTATTTTAACAGATCGCGGACCTCCTGTTCGCGAACTGTTAAAATAAATCAGAACGATATCCAAAATTAAAATTTTGCGCTGTTGAATGTAGAACCGACCTAGACATGACCACGACCGCTCTGATAGGAGTGCATGAATGAGAAGAGACCAATTCGATGTAGTATGTTTCATCAAACATCAGTGTGAAATAGTATCAATAAATATCGAACTACTTAGCGACCAGAACTGCAAACCTTCTGGAACATTCTTAAAGAATATAACCGAGAATTGGCCGGGAAAGACCAACAATACGTACGCTTTTTGATCCATTTATATGAATATTAGAAGAATGGCTAATACATCTTCATCATCATCTCGTTAATAATAATTTTTTTATTAAATTGAAACTTAAGATTCTTCACATGGACTCAAATTTTATACATATCTCTGATAGGTAAACATCATCAGACATTAACTGTTACATTAAAATAGCGTTAAAGCTATCTTTTGTATTGTACATGAGCCGTCAGTGATGTTTATTGTTGTCAAACATAGTGACGTGACGAACTACCCGGTAACCAGGATTAATTCAATATCCTTTGGCACATCGCGCATACGCTCTCCTCTTTGAGACATAAGATACTACCTTTCGTTGACCAAGGAATTGGTACGCTGTCCTTTAAAAGTAAACATTAGAATACCTACGATACGATGGAACAACTGGTGTAGATGTTGCGGTGGTATCTAACTAGATGACATTTACAATAGAGACCTGCAACTAGTTTCTCTGACAAAGAAGCCTAACATCTGCACAACAGTAGATATAACCACAATTACTAATGATGTAGCGGTGGAGATTTATGTTAAACATGTGGTTTGACTTTATTAAAACGCACAGAAGATGTTTAGATATGTTTCAATTTGGTTTTCAACTATTTCGTGTGACATCCTTATATATTTTAATCAAATTTCGATTTAATGTTTATCAAATTAAAAGGAAGGCTCGGTAATTTTCAGAACATGCTTTAAGAATTTACAATTTAGTTAATTTGTTCGTGTAATACTTATCCGGATAAAACAAGTCAATTCTTCTGCAAAAGTCAAAATAATTTACATAGAAATGACAGTATAATGTTCAAATTCAATTATAAATATTAATACCAACATTATAAATTATGAAAAAATATTATTAAATCTGTATAAAAAAAATGTTTTAATTTAAGCATCAGAATAGAAACAATCATTTGTCTAGCACATTCCGAGGGAAATTTAAATACAGAATAGAGATTGAACGTTTTATAACTAGTGAGAGAGAAGGGATACATCGAAAATCCGATCTCCGAGGTGGCCGCCGTCAAGGCCCATGTGTATGCTTGTTATATGTATGTAGTGCAGGATTCTGTCCGGCGGTGCAGCAAAACGAGAAAAAGCACACGCCAGCTGCAATGCAGCTGCCGTCGCCGCTCCGCCTGGCGCAGAGGTACACTCCAACAATCTCAAGCGACACACGCGAATTATTCAACCGTCTAATGCAGGTGTTACTTTAGATGTCTTGCCTTTAGATGTCATTGCGTCGTTAGATATGGTTACATGTTTTTTTATTACAAAACAACAATACAATTAGATGCATTAAAGTGATGTAATTAGACGTTAAAATTAAAATCATTATACAACTTTATCCAATAAATGTGTGCTTCTTTTCGGAACTTGCATAGTTGCATAATTACATGTACGAGGGAAGTCAAGACCAGGCGACAGCATTAACATTGTATAAACCTACATGGACTTTTGTGATTTTAAGCCATTACAATATTTGGTATCGATGGTACAAGTAATAAGTCATAGAATATGACTATTACTGGATGTAAAGAAACCTCTGCTTTATTCAATTAAATTTTTACTAATCCCAGTTCTTGAAAAAATATGACGCCTATTTCGTAATTTTGTATGTATTTTAAGTTAACATAATGTAGCTCGTAGCTGCAACCTTTATCGTGGTAACAACTAACAACTCGAGTTTTACCTTAGCACGCCATCGATTTAATGTTAAAAAAATTACTGCTTCAAAGAAATACGACATGCGATTTTTGTATTCACCCAATTATTATTAGCACAATAATTAATTATAACTTTAACACATATTCTTTTAAAAAGGGGTACTGTGAAGTTCTTTGAATCAGCCGAAATTACTTTTTCAGAGTACGAAAGTCACAAAATTTGTCCAATCAAAACCCAAGTCACACTGCTTGTATGCCAATGTAGGTATTTAAAATCACTAGTGAAGTTAATGGAATACCATTAAAACTAATACGTAATAACGTTAAAACTGTTGTGCATATAAACATCGCAAATTAAAAAAAATACTTTATAGAAAATTACGTCTTTATTAATTAATTATTTCTAGGTTATTCTTCTCATGGAATTGAAGAATTCGAAAGAAGTCCGAAGAACCCAATTTATTAGAACGAACAATAATATAACATGACCACGTTGGTTCTAAGTTGAACCAACGTAAACAATGAAATTATGTCGATTCTTTATAATAAATTTTATTTTGTGATCAAATTTAATTACAGTTATTTTCGCGGCTAATTACAAACACGTCTTTTTTCTTGACAAAAATTTTCTTTTTGAACAGTAATTTTTATTGACATTTTTAATCCCTGAAGTTGATCCAGAATTGATTTATTCTTCCATTTTAGAAAAACGTTGAACAATAGAATAAACCGACAAGTTTGGTTTTACCCCTTATAACTATAACAATCTTAGTATCTTTTACATGTTAGTGTTGCAAACCACATGTTGGAGGAGCCGTTTTCGTTTTGTTCAGCGGTTTTCTTTGATTTTTTTAAACGATTGTCATAAAAGTTGTGTTCATTCTACTGAAAATAAAACACAACTTACAGAGTATCGTTTTCTGTACTTTGGTGCTATAATTTTCTAAATATTTTTTTATTAATAGAGGGGTTTCGTATACAAATACTCTACTTATTATTATATCGCTTATTTTTCCGCGTTCCACCACCAACTCGCCTGTTGGAATACGACGATTCGGTCAAAGATGAAGCACGCAGACTTAGTAGATACCTATTCACTCTGACCTTGAATACATCTGGGTTATAATTCTTAGAAAATAAGTAAGTCGGCAGATTGTTCCATACCCGGTCTGTTCGGATCAGAAACGCTTGATACGCTATATTTATATATGTACGCCTTGCTTTACGTACGTGTGATGCATATACACATATAAGTCATACATACATAAAGCATACCTAGACTGGGTCAGATTAGCGAATAATTCCACATAATTCACAAATGTTTCTCTCGCAACACTCAGTATGTTTTGGTAAGTTAGCGTTACCAGGAAAGCTGAATTCACTATAATGTCCAAGCCGCAGTATTCTTATGCAAATAAACAATTAATATTTTAAATCGCGTAAATATTTCTTTAAATTTAAACAAGTAAGTTACGGTTATCAATAAGTAACAGATAAACATTAACAATTATCGACGGCCGTATCAACATCTCTTAAGAATTTTAACGCGGGAGAGTAAAAGAAAATAATTGGAAATATGTACAGGTAATGTTATTATTATAAATTCTAAAATTATTAGTAGTTGTTTATTTGGTATATTATGTATTACAGTTTTGAAATAAAAAAGCATGTTACTTAGATTACAAGCTGCGCAACGACAATACTATACAATATGTAAGGGTACAGGAAGGCTGTAGGCGCGGCCTTCAAGACCTCCATCCAACCCGAACAAGGACACTCGAATTTATTCCACTATGGCTACCCAACAACATAAATATATAACCGAACGGATCTATAATTTGAAAACTTATGGCTGTAGTTTAATACTTTATTGTCAAGAGATTTGGTTTACTATTAATTAGTGGTTATAACGCTTGTCTATCATTCATAATATTATTTTAAATAGGGCACAACATACAGAATTAGTTCGGTAATTGTATAGACAGTTTTATTTCTGTTTTATATAGAACCGTTGGCACTTCGCCTTTTGCATTGTTGTTATGTTAGCTAAGTCATCTTTGTATAGCGTAAGTTTATTTCGACGAGTTGATTTAAGTTTTCGTCTAACGTTTTAAAAATCAAGTTTCAACAAAAAAGGTAATTCACTTTTTCGACGGCCTCAGCGTTAAAGCAGCAGATTTAGCAAATCCTCGTTGGAGGTCCCGGGTCGACCACTCCTGTAGGGAGCGCCGCCACCCCGCCTGTCGCCCACCCCCAACTTTCACTCTCTTGTGCGTCGGGGATCTCGACCCCGGCCACAGCAACGTAATACTGTTAACATCGTTCCGTCTACAAGCAGATTTGGCTCTACTAACAAACGTATTAAGTTCGAGAATAGCGTACTATTCAATTTTGTGCCGAGGAGAGCTCTTTTAATAATGTGTCTAAAGCGTAGTAAGTTTTGTCAAGACGGTATGGGATTTTGATGTCTATACTGTTGCAGTAAGGCTGAGATTGACTCGAGTAAGACCGTTAGCACGCACCGAACGTGCTGGTGAAGACGACTCCGGACGACGTACACCGGATCCCTCGTCACCGGGTAAGTCGTACCTACACCGACGTATTTCAATGTAAGTACATATAACTACATTTTAGCTACCGAGGGAAGATTAGGTCCATTATTTTTGTAATTGAAAATTAATTTATGCATCTATTTCCAAACACGTACATCGCAAACAATTTTGTTAATGCTACAAACAATGGTACAGAAGTATTCGACTTTGCAAGTTTATACGAGTAAGTCACGTTTTCACTTACTGTTGTTGTATATGTAATAATAAAGAATAACAGCGCGTAGAATGCAGCCGGATTCATCAGTGCTATCCAAATTGGCCGATTGGATGTACGTACAAAAAGTCCACGAATGTGATCAAATAACTATAATTCACTCGAAGAAGAATATATAGAAGAAATAGGATAGGTTGTTATGGTAATTTGTTGTGAAGTTATAATTTAGTATGCGTAAGTCAACAGAAAAGAATCTTGGCACTCTTGTATGCAATGGTGACTGTCGAAATCATTCGTTGAGTAAAAACGTGCCGCCGCTCTCGTTACCGATATTATCGTCCGCATGTGTTGCGCCTTCTATGTGAGGGACGGTGTAGGTGTATATATACACGATATAGGCGGCTACAGCAAATAGGAACGACGCAAGAGCATAGCAAAGACAGAACAGAGCCCGAGGTCGGGCGCGCCCGCGTCGCCGTCGAGGCGCTGCCGCTGCGACCCTACGCCGCTCGCGATAAGGCACACATCGCCGCGCGCGCCCGCTGACCTCACCGCCGGCAAATAATAAATATGTAACACTGATAAAACCGCAGAAGCGATGACCGGAAAGTATTTAGGGATTCTCTTTTGGCGAACAACGAACGGGTCATCGTGCCACGACGGCCGCCGCCCGATGCGACGGCTACCGGCTATTTCCTGAATGACAGGATTGAACCGAAATAGTCGAGCGGTGGCGGGTCCAAAAGAAATGAAGGTCGTTAGTTGTTACGATACATACCTGCGTGGTGGCGGAGTGGGTGTCGCGCGGGCCGAACAGCACTCGGGTCCGTGGCGCGCGGCTGACTGAGGCGGCCGCGGGCAGCAGCGAGCGTCGTCGCGGCAGCAGCGGCCCCGCGCGCACCTCGCCCCGCGTCCGCGACGCGCTGCATTCCGTGCGTGCGCCCGCCGCCGTCGGGAGAGCCGCCGACTCGCTTCCAACGACATCAGCACATCAGTACCGCCCCCCGCCCGCTGCCCGCCGCCCGACGACAGACGCCTGCCCCTATCACGCACTCGCTCACCGTCACCTCCGTTTGACCCCAGCGACCGTAGCAGCATAAGAGATCGCCATACATCTTAAAAAACACCCGATGCGTCCCTAGTCTCGATGATAATTGTAGTTAACGCACCCTACATTTTACAATTTTTAATGACCAAATATTTGATGAAATAACAACAACTGTAACAATCCAGGATACCATTTTATAATAACATTCGGTTCGCCAAACCGCTGTCGTTTTAACATTAAATTAAGATGCTATAACAC
>DWIC01000730.1:0-10623 GCA_018248135.1 Battus belus
ATACGAGCTCTGTAGCGCTTTGTACATAGCCGCGAAATTCAAAAGACAAAAAGGCGGAAGGGAGATATTTGACAACCAAATATCTTAAGGGAATATATTGTTATCGACACATTTGGCAGACGAGTTGGCGATTCAGTGTTGTATTATGGTACGCAGAGAACGATGTCTATCCTCTGAACACTTGTTGTAGTCAGTCAATGCTATATAATTAATGCACAGAGTGTGAATAATGTAATGTAATGTCATATCCAGGGAGAAGAACCATAGACCTACGACCTATAGCTGCTACACCGTTATGTACACCGTACACTGCTATTAAGTAAAAGGTATAATTAAAAGTTTATTAATTTAAATGTTAGTTTGTTATTGAGACAGTAAAGTAGTTAAAAAGTCTATAGGAGTCAGGTTCTTAAAGCCAATTAATTTCTAACCTCAGGTCATTAAACTGTCTCGCCTATCTTTGATCTATGATCTATATTATTTTGTGTAAACCACTTGATAGAACAGATTAAAACAGTGTATCATTTAGATAAACTTCACTGCCTTCGATTAATTAATTACGTCTCACAAGCTGTATTTATGTAGGCATTTCGAAACTCACAGAAGCAATAAGTTTCTGGAATGTAGAACACCGATTGGAAAGCACAGCGCAGGATATGCACCCACAGGGTGTACCCACTGGGTGTACCCACATATCCTGCAGACTATTTGCAACCTGTCTATCAGGTTGTAAATCTGCAAGGCGACCCATTTTCAGCGGTGGACTCCATAGATATGTAATAATGCCGATAAAAGAAATGACTTTATTTAGCGAAAATTGTCATTGGTCCGCTTATTTTAATTGTCTCTGATATAAACGGTGGAACAGTTCAGTTTTAAATGTAAATACATTTCACATAGCCCAATTTCTTAAATTGTTAGATAGATTCATACATATAGGTGATATATATTTTTGACGTGGTTAATACTTTTGCTTCATCGGTTGTGCAACTCATGACCGTTAAGGATCAAAAGTTCTCGCGTGACAACGACGAGCCGGCAGACGTGGCATGGGTGGTCTACGTAGTGGATCTCCCCAAGTTATAGTTAAGGTTGCGGGAATTAGCTGGATGCGATCTGATGTAATTTACACTTTGTGGGTTAATTATATCGCGTTGTCACTTCTTACAAACAAGTTTCGAGGATCGGCAGCAATGTTATCCGCGTACTATAATACCACACAACGATCTCCAGCCCATCTGACAAGCGTGGCGGCTAAGGTATATCCCCCCATAGATATTTTTAGGGGAGGCCTATGACTTGCAGCAAGGATCAATGTAGGCCTAATACAAAGATAGCAGCCAATAGGGAGCAGGAAATATTGCTAGAGCAGCCAAAAGGTGTTAGTTAGTGTTAGGTGAAGGTTCTCGAGTAGCGAAATCGCGCCGGTAGACGTGAGTAGGTTGGACCCCCTACTTAGTGGAACCATGATATAATCAAGGTCATGAAACGTCGCAGCTTGCAACACGGGACCGGTCGTTATGGCGATTTTTGGGAGAGACCTATGCCCCGCTTCTATTGTCTGACAGGAATAAATAAATGGCGACCATCCAAGATTCTAAATTCTCTCTAAGTAAAGCTACACAGTTGCCCCTAATAGCATTTCAGCCCAAGAAAGAATTGAATTGTGCATGTTTTAAAACGAAACAGCTTTCATAAAACTTTCCTGCGTAAGAAAACGCCACGTAACCGCAAGTCGTAGAGAGCTTTGAAGCTCTGCGGTGGCTCGGGCAACTGACACGCGGCAATTATGGTCGGGACCCGAAACTTGCGGCGATATCCGGTCGGGCGACGATAAATTGCATGTAAGCACCGCGACAGATGGAGAGGCCGTTATGTAGTCCAGTTCCCCTACAAAATTCACGATATTAAAAGCCACCGTACTTATTACAACTTGACGCTATCACAACCAAAATAGTAATATTAACAATAAATATTTAACAATATCTCAACGTACGTGTCAGAAATATTCAGAAATAAAAACTGCTCTTTTACTTCATATACATTTAATTTTTTTTTGAATTGTGGTAGGCGGCGTCGTTCGATGCACTTGAAGGTACGTGGTCAGCACTTTAAAACTATAAGACGATAGTGGGCAGCAGTTGTGAGAGCTATTCGATCTGTCAAGTTGGCAATCTGCTGCGCCATATAACCGATATTCGACCCGCTCTGAAGAATGTAATCAAAAAAGGAAATCAACGCGACCGCCATGTTAGAGATAAGTTTGGAAAAACTATCTACAAAAATAATGCCAAAATAAACAAATCCTGAGTACGTTGAACACGAACTGGTTTTCATTTTACATTCTGCAAACTTAGAACTGATAAATAATAAAACTAGTAACGAAACAAATTTCCACGTGTTACAGGAACAATTTATCAACTTTAGTTATAGAGCTTTGGTTTAGTTCTCCGCATGTAAATGACGTAACACGCGGGTGTCCGAACAGATCAGCCGGTCGGGGTACATTGTCCCTATTAATTCAGTTGCTGGAGCTTTTAAATTGTAGCGCCACCTGCGTAAAGCTCGCGGGGGTGCAATTAAAGTTCTCTAATTCGTAGAACTTTGCGAACATTGCATCCGGGTACAGACGTTTTATAGCCTCTCGTTAGTGCGAAAGCTATCTTATTTAGACACCTTCTGTTCTTCTGTTGGCTTTACAATTGTGTTAGAGCGGAACTTTATGTGACGTATTTATGAAATTGATGGGAAAGCTTCATTCGTACATAAGTTTTTTTTACCTCACGTAATGAAAATATCGAAACGTTCATAAAGCCTAATAAGAGTATTTATTTAAATGATTTGGGGATAAAATTATTTAAAATCATATTCTGTAATAATTTAACTATGTAATTTAAAAGTTCATACATTGTAATATGTCAATTTAATGTAATTGATCTTAGTCGAAGGACATACACTGCTGAGGCAAATCTTCCCATAAAGACTTCAAATAGGCCCGGTTAGAAGTAGGCTTAGTTTAGCATCTTCCGACTTAATCTTGTGGGGGGATGCTACGCTTACCGA
The DNA here is from genome assembly GCA_018248135.1 of Battus belus. NCBI lineage: Eukaryota > Metazoa > Arthropoda > Insecta > Lepidoptera > Papilionidae > Battus > Battus belus. The sequence goes on from DWIC01000730.1 coordinate 3,064, forward strand.
TCCGTTGATTCTACTCCAGAGCCTTAAGGTCCTAGTGAGCATATGTTCCGCTCACTAAGTGTCCGGTCCACTGTCACTTCAACTGGCCAGTCTGCTCGGCAACGTGGGTTACTTTCTTACTATCTCCCCTTAACTGATTTGAAAAGTATGCAACTATATATTTGAAAAAATACTTAAGCTTCAACGAGAAAAAACTATTTCTTTCCTTCTCATGGTGTCTTCTCTTTCAGACTTGCTATGATTAGGGCTATCTTAATGATGGATTCTGCAACTTTTAAAAACGCTCTTGTAATTATCATAATTAACTTCCTCGAGTTTTATAATTCCTGATGTGTCAAGTTTAAAAAGAACTAGAATAAAATTGAGACATTCTGTAATACGATCTTTAATTTAAAATATATGACTACGAATTCCAGACACGCTCTAATCTGAACAGAGCCCACAATAAAATCGAATGGCTTTCTATGTGATCGGTTTCTCAAATATCCTTAATACAGAAGTTAAAATAATTCAATTCCTATCTTCTTAGACTTAAATACTGTTTACTTCGTTATAGAATTTCTCGAAGGGTTTTTTTATTTTTTTTAATTAGTATATTATTATATATAAGAGGCATTATATTGAAATGTAAAAGCTTACATAGTTGCACGCGATAGTTGGGAATATTACGGAGCTTAGAAAAGGATCGCTGTCATTTCAGCTCGCATATGCCCACTGCAAGGCTTAAACCTCCCCCAAATATATTTATAGGGAGATCTCTACGCTTGGCAAGCCAGTTAGCGATCGTTTTGTGTTATTATGGTACGCATAGGAAGCTGCTACATATCCTTTTGAATCTTGTTTTATGAACAGTGGTAATTCTATACAATTCAGGCACAAAGTGTGTACTATTTAAAATTGTATTTCGAGGATTGAACCCGCGATCTGCGATCGTAAGTTTCAGTTTTGTGCCGCTGGGTTACTGTTAATTATATAACTTATAGAGCATCAATAACACTAAGTGCTTGTTGACACTATAACGAATAAGCTGCATGCTTTAACCCGCACTGTCGCCTCTGATAATGAGCTTCGTTAGTCTAATTGAAAAAGCACCGCCGTTCAAATTTGCAGTTTTCATTCTGTTTACATAATTTCGAGATTCGAATTCACTTGTACAGCAGTAATTGAATAGAAATTATTAAATTTCATCAGTGCTTGGAGTTTTCGTTAAATAAAATACGAAATACCGCGTAGAGTGAGAGCTTTTGCATAATCGACGGTAAGCTTTTATTTCGTAAAGTGCTCCGTGCAAATATCCAGACAATGTAAATATCTTTTCATAAAAATAACTCCTTTAAATAAACACAGAAGGATTTTTTAAAAAACAGTTGGTGAAGTTTATTTTCGTTTTTATAATTTAAGCTGAGCATCGACCTCTCAGTTGTTGTAAAGTAAGTTTGCAGATTTACAAGACATCGTAGGGAATATTTAGGAAATGATTATGTGTAAGTGGACGTCTTACACCCAAACGATGATGATGAAATAGAAACTCAATATAATATCACTGTTATAAATGATGAGAATTCGATGTAACATTTCAAAAGGTCAAAGGTAAATCGTTCCTCCAGGATTTACTGATAATATTTTATATTTTAGGACTAAAAATACATGTTTGTTATCAATTGTGTAAACACAATACTAATAAGCCAAGAAGACTTTCAAGTTGAATGATAGTGGGCAGGCTCTACAGCGGGCAGAACAGATGGCTGTTGGAGTCTTATAGATCTGGAGTGGAAACTACTGGCGAACGCGACGTCTCCTCACGAGGTGAAATATATAACCTAACAAGGTTGTCGGAAGGGGCTGGGTACAGGTCGCTGGTATTGTCAGAAATCTAAGAGATAGACATACGTCGAGCTGTGGACGCCCTGCGACTAAAATGTCGATATGGTTTCAATACCTTTGTATTTATAACTTCATTACTTCCTGGTAAGTTTTTTTTGTCTCGATTTTTGTTATGATGCGGCTATTTTTATGGTGGCTTAAAATGACAAGTAAAAATATATTGTAGTCCTTTCAGACCACCACAAGGTCTCTACCTAAGATCGAAAGGACAATTGGCGATCGCAGGGTGGTTGCGCAGGTACGTACCTGTGTATGGCAGGTACCCACGGACGGGTAGGACGGTGCTGCCCATCCCCTTGAAACATATTTGTGAGCAGTGGCTCTGTAATTAGCTATCTAATTAATGCACAAAGTGTGAATTATATAAGATTGTATCCTGGGAATCGAATCAACAATCGCAAGTCTCACACATCTATCGCTGGGCTATCACTGCGCGAAGAAAACATATATTATCAACATTTACTTAGTTTCGATTCAACACTGCAACACTTAATCTTGCCACGCATTTTTTTAATCTATTTAATGGGAACAGATTACGTCATCAAATAAATTTTAAAAAGTAGTTTTGCAAATTCATCCTCAGAATCTACAGATTAAAAAAAATGTCGGCCTTCTAACACTAGTAATTTTTTTTAAAGTCTTATAATTTTCTAATCACTTTACTTTTTTAACATTGTCCTAATGGTAGTGATTGCACAAATAACTAAGGCATTTTTTTCTAATTGTATTTACCTTGTTTATTTGCACAATATTTATTTACATTAAATCCCAAATTAAATTAAAATTGGAATATTTAAGGAATTGTTTTAGAATTTTCCCTTTTATTCCTTTTATAAGAACCTTTTGTCCTACAAAATATATAAAAATAAATTTCGAATCCGTCAAATCGTTCTCGGTTTTTTCGTTAATCGATATCTGACAATTAATTTTTATACAAAATATAAGCCAATAGACGTTTACTGCCCTCTGCCAAATTTCTACAGGATTCATTCTGAGAAATGGGATACAAAACTCCACGACCTTATCCCGCCATCCCCGTGGACGAGTGCAAATTCAATTCACTATTACAATTACACGACGGAATTACGCCCTGGAGGCGTATCGTTTTGATTCTGTGATTCTGATCTGCACGGCCCGGGTATGGAACAATCTGCAGGTTTCCTTATATCCTGACAAATATAACCCGAGTCTCTTCCAAGTCAAAGTGAACAAGTACTTTCTGAGTCTTCGTGCTTCATTTTCGACTACATGATCGATTAACAGGTAAGTTGGTCGAATTTTGCCTTCCCCAATAATTCGCTACGAAGGTCGGTCTTGCGCTACCCGCGTGCAGCGACTTGCCGCGATCGTTGATATGTCAGTGATGACGTCGGTCCAGTAAGTACGAGATCTAACAGCGCGATATTTTTCAACAAGTACACTTATAAAATAAATATAAAAATACTTGGATGAATGGTTTCATAATAAAGAATTCGTTGGCAATAAAATAACAAATTGTGATTCACCGTAAAAGTTAAACTGTATAAATTGTTCCACAATCGCACTGCATTAGGTCCGAGGTGCGCTCCCAACGTGACCGGAATGCGCTGCTTAAATCGGCACCTGCACTGAATGCACCAAAATCCAGCCACCCGCGCCGCAAACACCTCACAACATCTAACTCTCAGACTTCGGGTAAAAATTCAAATTTATTTCCCAAATATTTTAATAATGTCTTTCTTCTGACGCATTTGTCACGATGAGTATTTGTCCCCGTACTTGTCACTTTTTAAGTTTTCTTTCTTTCATTTCACACTTTCTTTCGTCTACAGATATCCACATTCCTAATTCAATCTTATAGTGGTACCCTCAGCACAGCCCTCCGCATAACTGGTCCATTGACTAAACTCGAGAATTAGATCAGGAGTGAAAGACCTTGTTGCTGTCATCGACAGTATTTTACTAAAAATTATTGACAGAACAAATCGAAAGTAAAATAATGTATAGCATGAATTAAATTCACCTTATTAATATAAAACTTTTAAAGGTTTCTTTACTATGTACCCGTCTGTATGTGAAATGGATCATTGTACCTTTATTCACGTGACAGTTCGAAAGTGCAAATGAAGCGTTATAATTACAGCCCTCGGTGGAGTAATACGTGAACAAAGTTTACAACTGTTCGCTTCATTGTCACTAACGTTAAGAGCGCCCCTCTGAATTACCACTACGTATGTATAAACGATTCATTGTGGCGCTGCCAATTATTTTGCATGTTTAATAATAATGTTAAATTTATTAAACAATAAAGTTTCAGAACAGTATTTTTATTTATATGAGTTCTCCACGTCAAAGTCTTTGACCAATGTGTGTTGCCAGTGACTACTTATGGGTCTGAGTCCTGGCCGCCTACTGAGCAAGGGAGCTCCGATGCGAGATCAAATGAGAAGATTTACGGCTAAGTCACTAAAGTAGGTTGAAGAGTTGGTCGTCCGAAGTGGCAGTGGGCGGGGCATATCGGTCGTACAGCCGTCGGTCATTGGAGACGATAGTTAGATAGGCCAACTAGGTAGACCTAAAACATAGTCAAAGTTGTAGAAAGTTGTTGCATGCAGCCTCCTCGCCCGCGTACACACGAGGGCGGCTAAGATTGTACACACATTACATTAAACTTTACACCGACACGGGTAAAGCCCAGCTCCTTGCGGATGTTCATTGGTGAACTGGTATAACAACCGGTTTTTTATTTTAACAGTTCTGACAGAAGCTGTTACAGCCCACAAGGCTATTAGAGTAATATCAAATAGAAACAGAAACTGTTGTATGCAGGCAGTACAAGAGAGGTCATCGTAGCAATCTTTGCAGGAGCCAATGATTTGCATTGCTTGTTTTCCACATTGATTCAAAACATACTCTGGTCTGAGAAGGGTCCATGACTGCGATGAGTTTTCTTTGTGATCACAAATAAAATGTAATTTTTTCACTACTGTATGATAATGAGAGTTGTGAACGTAGGTCGCAAGTTTGTTTCTCGGGATACAATGTCATTTAGTTGACACGGCATTTATGCAGGATTGCAGCTGCCAACGAACACAGCTGAATTAATGAGGATATAAGAAAATAACTATATTCATCATCAACGTTGCAGCTTTGAGAAGTTTACGGCAGTCTGCATTTAGTGTCTTCCAATAACGGTAACAAGGTATTTATTCCACCGTGTAGGTGGACGTGCAAAGAACATACTTGTAAGAAATAATCTCGCGCGCGCGGCGCATGATTTGGCAGGTGAGATAGAAACAGACTTTCAACAAAGATTGGCAGTATTCGAACAGCTAATTTCAACATTAAAAGATAACGCTTTACATAACCTTCTTGCCCAAAAAATCTCTGTCACTTTCCGACGTGCAATATCAAACGCCGGGTGCCATACAAGTGCTCGTCGTTACTAAAGTAAACACTTGGTTTGTTGAAGTAAGACGCGCGAATGTTTCCCCGCTCGTTAGCCGCCTGCGTCTGAGCGCTCTTCACTGTTTTTCATTATTCGAGCGCACTCGACGCCGGTACAATAATTGCAGCTTGCGGCGCCGTCACGTCAGCGGATCACGACGCACCGCGACAATCCCTCGCACGATTTTAATGAAACTATGTATGTACACTCGTACGATTAATACTGTTATTTGGACCTCAGAAATATGTCACTTTATATTTTAAATGGACCGTACGTATCCATATTTTTCATTGTTACTTTTACTGTCACAGAATAAGTCATATCTATATGTATGAGGCTATGTTAATAAAAAAACGTGTATTTTCCATGTAATATGTATCGTATATAGCCTAAAGACAAGTTATTGATCACTTTGTTTCTGGTGACAACCGAAGGTATGATGGTGATTATTATCCAAATAGAACCATTTATAGTGAACACATGGATACATTTTTGGAACAATGCGACATGAGTCAAAAATGTAGATTGTACTCTCCAATACTGGAACACTTTCTCTTACAACTACGAGCGATCTTAACGCGGTCTGATATGAGAAGAATTCGCCACAAACTCGGACGAGTTTATGTCGTCACGTTTCCAAAATCCTTAATACAAGAGTGGCCTTATTTACACTAAAAATCCTTTACATTGTAAAAGATTTTTAAGATTATAGTGATTTATAAATATTTAATTTCATACTTAAATGTATAACACATTTCTTTTAAAACAACCAGTGTTATTTATGACCCATCAATGTATAGAGGGAAAACAGTTCTCATAATTTACATTACAGCGTAATAAAATTAAATATTATTTTATACCTTATAGGTCATTGCCCTGACACATTCCATATGACTCACAAAGAACACTATAACGGTGTGTTCAAAAAGTATCGCGAATTTTGTGTATTATCAAAATTTATTTATTTATTCGAATATCTGTTTTGCCCTTTTCAAAGTAATCCCCCTGGGATATTATACACTTGTTCCAACTTTTTTTCCAGTTATCGAAGCACTTCAAAAAACATTTTTTGTATCTTGGTCCTTCAATGCAGTCAATCGTGGCATAACGTCGTCCTTTCATGAGCCTCTTCAGTTTCGGAAACAAGACAAAGTCACAGGGGGGGCCAGATCTGGGGAATTCGGTGGCTGCGGTATCATTGCAGTGTGTTGTTTTTGGCCAACAAATCGCGTACAACCAGTTTTTGTTTTTCCGCAAATTCGGGCGTTTCTGGCGAATTGCTTCACGCAAATTGCGCATGACTTGCAGGTAATATTCTTTTTTCAACGTTCTACCCTGTGGCCAGAACTCATGATGCACCACGCCCCTGCAATAGAAGAAAACTGTAAAAAAAAAACTTCGTGATACTTTTTGAACACACCTTATTTCATACTTTAGAATTTACTTTACACAAGATAATTATAAAAAGTTTTTACTATTAAGTTTTTTTGCCAAATGAGCTATACATTCCATCTTTTATAGCTTATACCCATATAACTATAATATAAATAATAATCAGTCTAGCTAATAAGTGTTTCAGTCAATTTTTCTTCGTAATTTTATATGTAGACTATTTCTATGATTAGATTATTCTACTCTTTGTTAACACAATAAACAGAGATGATTAAAATAACGAAGATTACAATTCATGTAACAAAATTAATATTCATGATTTCAAAGGCAGGAAACTTTTTTGCTAAGCTCCTCCATGCTTGATTAACAAAGCTCGTGTTAAAAGGGGGTGTAAGTAAATAGGGGATTAATTCGCATCGCATATTCCCTGTTCAAAACATAAAAGAAAGCATGTAAATCTTTTTAATTAGGAGCTTTGCTCGCAGTTCATTAGGCTGCGCTGCCACACGCGTGGATTTCCATTCGGATGTAGAAAAGCGAGTGTTCGCGGCGGATATTGCAGCCGCGAGCGCCTGCGGTGCTTTTTTTTAATTGAGCACTCGTTCTTCCTGAAGCTACAATTTCAGCTCCATCCGCAACTTTATTTATTTTTGTTTATTTATTTTTAACTATATTTTATTAATCACTTTTAATAATTTATGGTAAAGTATTATGTAACTCAGATGAAAGTGTCTATTAAACTTTAACTTAAAATTATAATCAAAATTATTTCTTGACGGTCTAAAACCCTTGATAATGTACTAATATATGTACGCATATATGTTATCTTAATCATCATCATATGAATTGATAAATAC
>DWIC01000731.1:0-10621 GCA_018248135.1 Battus belus
ATGTAGCAGTATGCACCACCTTACATACATAATCTGAAATGTTATCAAACCATGCGATATTGTGGCGCACTGTGGTGTCGTGTGACGAAATGACTGCGCTTGTCGGCAGGCATCGTGTCGGTGTCGGACGGGCACTTGGAGGTTGCGCCGGTGCGCGACAACTGGCGCGCTCTGCTGTCGCATTATGCGGGTCCGGCCGCCGCGCTGCTGCTGGCTGCGCTGTTCGCCGCCGCTCTGCCGTTGGCCGGGTGAGCGCCGCGCACTCTACATCCCCGCTCCCCCATCACCGAGCCCTCGCGCCCTCGCGCCCTCCAGTCGCACTCATGAGTCGCGCTATGTGTGTACAGGGTGTTCTGGTGTTGCTGCCAGTGGTGCCGCGCGGGCCGGCGGCGGCGCCCCTTCGACCGCAAGTACGACTCCTGCATCAAGGGCATACTCGCCATCCTGCTCATCGGTTTGCTGACGCTCTTCTTGTGAGTTGGCACTGTGGATATTAAAATAGATGGCGCTTCAGTGTTTTGTGCTGTAAAGGTGTGTGGGTCTATTGACTCTTGCTCATCGCCAGCGTGGAGGACTAGCGATCCCGCCGAGCTGTCCATTGGCAGCTGGGGATCGTGCTGTGGTTGGCGTTGGCCTGTAACGCGTGACGTGTTCTCGTGTGCGGCAGGTTTGGCGTGGTGTGCGCGTTCGCGACAGACTCGCAGGTGGAAAGCGGCGCGGTTGGCATGCCGGGCGCACTGCGGCGCGGACTGCGCGATGCTCGCTCCTTCCTCAACGCGACGCAGGCGCACGCGCGGCACCTGCTCGTCAACAACTACGCCGAACTCGAGCGCCGCCTCGACGCCGTGCTCACCTGTGAGTACCGTCCCTGTGCATCCACACCTCGTCCTCTGCAATATAAACTCTGCTACATAAACTCTACTTGTTGTTTTTTGTTCTTGCTCTACGTGCATGCAAATTACGTGGCCCAATCAATATATCCCTCGGATCAGTTTTCAGAAAATTCCTTCCGGAATAGAAAGCTGTTCTTTCTATCAGTGAGTCGATGTAAAACACACACTTGTCAATATAAAAACCATTTGACACAATATAAGATTATAATTTTTTTTGTGGTACAAGTAAAGTTTAGCATTCGTTATTTATTAAAGTGACCCTAGTTAGTTTCCGAGTTTGTTAACATGTATAGTGTATATGTTGACAAAATAAATTTACGTGTGTGGAGAGAGTAAGGTATGTGTATAGATTCTTGATGTTGCTGTCAACCCGGAGGCTGTTGCAGCTTCGTCGGAACTGAAACCAGGGAGCTGTACGTGTATAATAATTGTGCGTGTTGTGCGCAGACAGCGGCGTGCTAATGTCGCAGCGGCTGGGCGAGGTGTCGCGCGGGGCGGCTGTGGGCCGGCTGCAGACGTTGCTGCGGCAGCTCCCGGCCGCGCGCACCGCACTGCGCGACGTGCGCGACCGCACGCACGCGCTTCGGGCTCACGCGCAACGACTTAACGCCGGTATACGTCGCCACCTATTGCTATAACAGTATTACACTTTTCAATTATTCAAGCTGGTGCTGTTGATGTTACTTCTACAACACTCTGTATGGTCATCTTTCGGAAGTCTTCTTAGAGTCTAGCCATTCTTGTTTTTTAGTTGTATTTATAACCATCATCATCAAATCGCTCAAAATCAAATCAAATCCGTCGTCCTAATCCGATCGAGAATCCGATCTTTTCGGCCACAGAGGCGGTCGATTGCACGAACAATGTGCCTCGTCCATCGCCCCTACAGACGAGATACGTGGGTCATTTTGGATCTTCCCATATCTGAACAAAGCTCTGTGTATAGTCCACCACTTTGATCTCTGGGTATAGTCCACCACGTTGATCTCTGGGTGACCTTCGAACCTTATAAGGTAGCGATACTAGGTAGTATACGATACTACGATACTAGGTAGATATAGCGATCACTTCTCAGGTCACTGGCAACACACACAACACACATTAATCAACAAATATTCGTCTTCCGACATCGACGTGTTTTTAACAGAAAATGTTTCGCAGCGACATCTTGTGTCGGATGATTTAACGCGAAGTAAATAGATGTAAGTAAAACTTTTGAATACTTATTGAAAATGATTTAAAGCTACGCGGGCTCCGTGGGCCCCGTGCCGCGCCTTAGGCGGTGCGCTTTGCTCTCCGAGCGAGGTGATTGATTCGTCAGGTCGCCCAGTAGATTGTGATACGATCACTTTCGCAGGTCTCCGCAAGGTTAAGGCGCTGTTGCTGCAGACGCTGAACGACTGCGAGCAGCCCAAGTGCCGGGAGCTGAAGGAGAAGTACAAGATCGGGCAGCTCGACACCGAAATCCAATACAGCCAGGTGCGCAGTGACCGCCCGTTGTAACGTCCCCCACCATTAGTGGTGTCCAGTTGCCAGTAGTACTGTTGATTTATATCGGTCGTGCCTGTGGCAGCGTGAGTGGAGCGTGAGTGGAGCGTGAGTGCAGCGTGAGTGGAGCGTGAGTGTACAGCCATATCGCCTGTGACCGTTCACTGTCACCTCTGTAATTACTGTCGTAATAATCTTAATCGTCGCGTAATAATCACACGACACGCTTAATGTTTCACGCCGCCCGGACGCCGACCAGATGCTCGACCAGTACTTCCCCACCGTAAGTACGCGGACATCGCTATATGCTTTTTATTATCCGTCCAGCGAAACGCGCCTTCGTGCGACACAAATGACGAACAAACTGTGTCAACTATGTTAATTTAATTCACGTTCAACGGTTACAATACTCTCGCGTTCTATATGTACTGCAGTAAGTTGATGTAATGCTATATTAATGACCTTGCAAGTAAATGGGATCATGTTTAGATGTAAATATCATTAAATATCATTAAATCATCAAATGTATAGTCAGTCAAGCGTAAAATAATAAATAAATAGTTTGTCGATCGGTTGATGACAATTCATTATTTGAAGACTTAAATAGAAATATCGCGTAGCGTTAAGATGACGTTAACGTTTCAATGAACATTATCATTGAAATGATGCCGCGGACGAAACAGAAAAAAGTATTTTTGTAAACAGGTGTAGTTCGTTAATAAGACTGGAATCCACCCACACACACCCACACATACACACACACACATACAGCACTGTCCCTCGAAGCATTCAATCAAAAATAGGCTGATAAAATATGCCGCATGCAGATGCCGGACGTATCGGAGGTGCTGGGCGAGGTGAGCGCGCTGCTGGAGGGCAACCTGACGACGGAGGTGTCGCGCGGGCTGGATGTGCTGCGCGCGTTGCAGAGCGGTCTGCGCGGTGCCGTCGACGACCACGCGCCCGACGTGCGCGCCGCGCTCGCCGACACCGGTACGTACCTACCCTCCCTCCGCCCTCTGCCCTATGCCCTTTGCCCGTCTGTCCATATCACTCCCCTTGCGATGAAAATAATCTGGCCTCGTCATCAGCCAAGCCTCTCTGGTGTGTAAGCAGCCAACAGGTGGCTCTGCTGCAGCACAATGAAAATCAAGAATACAACATTAATCATAATAACAAATACAATCAAAGCTTGATGAAACCAAACGAGTATTGCTATTGTTACTTCGTGAATTACTTAAGTGACACGGTCGTTTCGTACGTGACAAGAACACACTGGAACTTGAAAGCAACTCATTTATTCTGCTTTATGGTAGGCTCTTGGTGAGGAATTGACGATAATGCAATTTTAGCGGCCAGTGCCGCCATATACAAATTTCTTAGAGAATTATGCTTGATAACAGCATCTTAACATGAAATGAACCAGAACAAGGCATACTTTCAAACGCAACGATTGTATACAATTATTTACAAATTTAAAATGTCCTTCTTCGAATAGACATTGGCATTGGCATTGGCATTGGCATTGGCATGCGCCTTTGAATCTTGATTATTTTAACAACAAGCGGTAAACTATCAGCTCGCCAGCTCGGAACATTCAAGTCCCGAGAAGAGCCGACCAGAAACTCAACAGTAACTATTTTAAAGAAAATTAAAAAATTTGAGTACATTACAAAACAATATAGAGGGTAACAATTTCAATAAATATCAATTATGTAAACGAGTCAAAAAACCGAGTTCAACACATTTCAATGAACTAAAAACTTTGATTGCTACAGATTATATGATATAATTTAACAAAATAATTTTAGCTTAAAAATTTAAAAACGGAGGGTCTTAAAGTATCCCGTGGAACTTTATTATATGGCGTATATCAAGAGTCGAGAAGGATTTGTTAAGTTATTGAAGACGAACTTCTTGAACATTAAGAGTTTAATTTTATTTGTCGTGTTTATCACGCACCCGTGTCCGTATGTTATCCAACATTTAGCATGAGGACACATGTTTCTTTAACAACATCGCCCACGCAATCTCTAACTCTCAAGTTAAACGTAACAATAATAAAAATGAATAACTTGTACAAGTGTAAAATATGTTAAGAATAAATATAGGCGGCAGCAGTATTCCGCGAACACAGCCAGCTAATTTTGGCTGAGAGTGTTGAGAGATTAGATTATTATCAAAAGTAATGACCAAAAAAACACTTGATTATTATTAACATAAGTAAGCCACAGTGTCCACTGCTAAATTGATAATTGTGAATCTGATGGCATGAACGTGAGGCGATGAACTCGTGACAGTGCGCTGTTCGCTCCATCATAATTGCTCTTATTGCAGGAGATGGCATTAGTTAAAGTTTGGCTTAATATAATGTAGAAATAATCAAAACACCCAACATTAGATGTTCATTAGATCATAATTGATTAGTTATACGGCGCGTCACTTGGCCGCCGGACACTGTACTATTGTACTGTATTGCGTTAACAATCGAATGGCACTGGCACTGTGCTGTGCAATAATTGTGCAACGCCGGGCTCGCAGGGCGGCAGCTGAGCGCGCTCGCCGACTCGGTGACGGCGCTGGCCGGCAACGCGAGCGAGCGGCTGGCGCAGCAGGCCGCCGCCGCCGACGCGATGCAGCGCGCGCTGGACGACTGGGGCGCGTACCAACGGCACAATGGCCGCGCCGCCGCCGCCGCGCTGCTGCTTGTGAGTGCAAACAGCAAACAGTTAGCATTGATGTCCTCAGGCGGCAACAGCGAATAAGTGTGAGTGTTTGTGTGTGTGTATGTGTATACAGATCACGTGCTTGACGACGTGGGGGTTGGTGTGCGGCGTGTGCGGCAAGAGGCCCGACGTATACGGCGCTAGCGACTGCTGCAACAAGGGTGCGGGCGCCTCCTGCCTATTGTGGTGAGTGTGAGTAGTGTTACCTACGCGGCACATGCGTATCGACTCGGTGTCGTTATTCATGACTGAGAGATGATGTGCGTGCGTTTGCAGCGGAATGGCGGTGACGTTCGTGGTGGGCGGTGTGGTGACGCTGGTGATGATGGTGTACTTCGCAGCGGGCGTGGCCGGCCAGCGCTTCGTGTGCGATCCACTCACGTGAGTTAAACAAACATATTTCTGGATACGAAACATTTGTGACAATTTTAAGTCTTAATTATGCACTGCATTACTGCCCTATGTGCGCCGGGCTGCCCTCCAGCCTGTCCTTCGGTCTGCCCACCGGTTTGGCACTTGGTACTGAGATGGTTACGTGAGGCGTGTGTACGCAGGGAGCCGCGTGGTAGCCGCGTGTTCGCGGATGCGGAACGCTTCGTTGAGCTGCAGGTGCGCGGCGCGCAGCTCAACCTAAGCACCGTGTTGCTGCGCTGCCACGACAACCTCACCGTCTATGAGGTAGGCCCCACTCGCACGACTCAGAGGCTCTTTTGAAACTAAGTAACTATGGACAAAATCTTCCTTATTCTTCTTCCTTATTTCTGGCTTTTAAGTTTAAATTTCTTGTATTGTACTGCACGAAGACGAATCTAACCGGTCTTATGTCGCCGTACAAATCTTTGTAAATGAAATCTTTCAGACTCTGGAGCTGTGGCGGGTCTACGACCTAGACTCGTTGCCGGAGAAGGTGTCTCACGAGGTGTCGCAGCGCGCCGGGCGGCTCAGACCTACGCTGCCGCGTGACGTGGTGATCCTGGGCCCCGCGGCGCGCACGCAGTTGCGCCGCCTGGCCGACGCCGGCCTATCGGACTTCCAGTTTGAGCGCATCCTGCAAGCCGTGAGTATTGCGTGCTTTGTCCGTCGGACGGTGATATCCTTGTAGAAGACTAACCAAAGTTTTGTGTATCGGCAGCTGGAAACGAACATGACGTCGCTGGAGTTGGAGGGGCTGGTGTCGCAGTTGCGTAGCACGGCGGCGGCGTTGGCTCCGCGCGCTGGCTACGCGGACGTGGCGGCCAGCCTGCAGGACGCCGCCGCCAGTCTGGCCGCACTGCAGGCCGACGTGCTGCAGCCCATGCTCGAGCATACGGAGCGCCTCAACGTGAGTGCACCGGCTAGGAGCCCACCGCTCTCGTACCGACGCGGTCGCGATCGCGACTGTGCTGTAGCCGCCGCTGACGATGCTTTCAGGAGACGGCGATAAAACTGCGCGACGGACTGCGTTTCAACTACACATCGCTGCGTGAAGCCATCTACTTCCTGATGGACGAGACCACCCAGGCCGAGGCTTTCCTGAACAACCAGGGCCCGGAGCTCGTGTACAATGTGAGTGCTCGTACACTGTATGAGAGGCAACAACATTAACGCGACAATTTTTCCAGGGATCGAGAATTTTCCCTGTGCTCTTTGAATTTGTTGAAAAATTATGATCGCTTATTAATTATGTAGCAGGCGTTGTTGTCTACAAGCAGTTGTGACAGTTCATGTTATTTGTGTTTTGTTGGTGTCATTAGACATGTCGTGTTGCAGTTGACGCAGGAGTTCGCGTCGGCGGTGAGCGATCAGTTGCAGCGGTACGCGCGGCGCGTGCAGCACGCGGCACGGCACGAGGTGGGCCGGTGCGGACCCGTCTCGCGCGCTTTCAACGCGACGCGCGACGCTGCCTGCCGCGCTCTACTGCTGCCCGTGGTGAGTGCCCCAGCATCCCCTGCACCCCCCGGATCGCGGTGCACTGCAACCAGGCACCACGGTACGACATCGATCTGATGCGTGTGCTTGCAGAACGGCTACTGGATCTCGCTGGCATGGTGCGTGGTGCTGTTTGTGCCGCTGCTGCTGGTGTCGTCGAGGCTGGCGCGCCTCTACCGCCACGCCGACCCCTACCCCGGCCCACTAGTTGAGGCGTAAGTGTCCGCCCGCCTCATATACCATCGCAACTTCGCCACAACATCTCGACACCTCGACTCCTCGACTCCTCGACTCCTGGATACACACACTACATATGTTCAGGTGTCAAACTGGACATTAGTTAGACTTAGATATCAGTTAAATTTAAGTAAGATACATTATATTTCTGCAGTTTGATTTTGAAATCAGAGTGCAAGTAAATATTTCTTGAAAGAAAAGCGCCCCCCCAGTGGGCGCCGCCGCCGCCGATACATTCGACGTGAACACGTGTACGTGTCGCACGCCGCGGGCACTGCATTCCGGCCCGCTCATCGGTCATCGCGTCGATGCGATGCCGCTAGCAGTTGCGCGCGGGGTTCGCCCAAATTTCGCCCGCGTTTCGCCGCCGCGACTGTTAACGGTCGCGTCTGTGTCGCTCTCATCGCATTCTCATTCTCATTCATTTTGTTTCTTTGCAATTATTTCTCCTGAGTTCATTTTCAGTTAGTGTTGAGTTGTCATACTGTCTGGTAGCTGTTGTTTGTGGATCGCTTGCACCGCGCGTCACCTGCATCGCTTCCCAAGTGAACCCGCATCCAGTAGCTCGTGCAGCAAAATCATTAACCCGCTGTTGCTCCCATTGTTTTACATTTTTTTTAGCAAGAACGACCGATGGTCGTCGCCAGGCGTGCGGTGCCTGCGCGTCTTTCCGCCCGCTAGAACTCGCCAGGGCGCATCTCGATCATGAGCGATAGCCGTCGCAGATCGTCCACTCGATGTACCGCACACGTGCCGGCTTTCATTTTTTGCTTGTTCATAAACATCCTTACCACTATGGCCATTGGTCATTATGCTACCAACAAGGCAGCAGGGTGACAGTTACACACGTTAAAAAGTATTGTTAGCCGCACTCGGAGTCCACAGGCATAGAAATACAACTGCACCTGTGTCCGTGCATGTGCCCGTGCTTTCTGGCAAAGTGCCGCTGTTTGACCTCAAAACAATGTATTTATAGTTGTGTTACTAAAAAATTCATAAATTGCCGGAGCCGAGTGTCCACGGCCTCGATGGAATCTAACCGCGTTTCTCAATATGACCGACGTGCGCTCCACCTCCTTCTGCACACAGCCCTGCAGACTTCTCACGCACCTCATACAAATCCCCGCTGTCCGGCGCCCGCATGCTCGGCCTCTATAATCCTTTCGTTTCGTTGATTTGTTCGTGTTCTTCCGTATTTGGCTGTTTCATTGTATCGTGTCGTGTCGCGTTGGTCACCCCAGTCGCCGCGGCGCCTGCCGCAGCCGCTGCTGTCCGCTCCCATTCCGTATTTCTAGCGCTTGCTGCGACGTAGCCCCGGTATTCCCTCGGGGTTTAAACGGGGTGTAAACTTGCCCTTTAGTACACTTTATTTCAATTAATTATACACGTATTCATTTTGTTGTTGCGTCGCTCACCACCTTCGACTGAACGACGCCACCGGCACGATGCGAGCGGTGTTTGTTTGAAGTTGTCGCGTCAAGCGATGCGCACACGTGTTCTCCCCACCTCGAGCAGGTGTAGCCTGTTGCCCCGGCCGGTGAGGGCGGTTGATGTTCAAAGCCCGCGCCGCCTTGATACTGTTTAAAGTTGCGAGAATACGGGTGCGCGAGCACAGGCGTCGCCCTCCCGCCCCTGCCGCTTGCTATAGCGGGGAGCATGGGGCGTCCGGGGCGGCGCTCTGACGCGTGCGTGTGTTGTCTGTTGCAGCGAGTATTTGTATGACGCGTACGCGGACCGTGATAACGTACCCCTCGCCAAGTAAGTGCCGCCGCGACCACACACCGCTTGCGCTCGCAGCCCGCGCGCGCACCCACGCACCCACGCGCCCATGCAACCTCAAGCTACGTGACGGAGCGTGTCGGGGCGTGCTTGCTCGCGCGAGCGTGCGCCTTTTGTATTACGTAGTCATAGAGCGAGGGCACAAGTGCATGGATGGCCCCGAGGTAGCGGATAGATAGTGCTCGGTAAGGGTGCTGTACTCACGTAACATCCCCTGTTCCCCGAAACCCCTCCCTCCCCCGGCTATTGCATAGAACGATGACGGGTCGCAGTAGATGATAAGAAATGTTACCGCATGTAATCTTCTTGGTTCAGTGGGAATAATAACAGAAGTTTAACCGATTAAATGTGCTGACACATGCATGAGTAAGTCTGTGAGCACGGCGACGCGCGCCAGTTTGCGGTGCCTTTTACGTTATGTTTAGTTTTTATTTATTTGTGTTTAGTTCGTTTTGTTTGGTCAGGCGGTTAGGGAGCGGGTCGCGCGTTACTCGGGCACTCGGGCAGGCGGTTGGGGACTGGATGCTTGAGGCGCCGCGCATCGCCGCGGTCGTCACGTTCGCGGGCGTCGAGTCCTCAACTCCTCCTTTGACTGACCGTAACTCGTGAAAGTGCAACATGTTGTTGGTTGCCGCAGCGCCGACGACGGCTCCGCGGCCGTCGGCGCTGCGCAGCGTGTGACAGGACGGCCGGTGGCCAGTGTGTGGCGTGCCTATACAATCATATAGAGATTTTTGCTAAATTATTTTGGTTTATAAAAAACAGTGCTCGCTTTATAAATTGGAGTAAACTGTCTCGTACTGCACCAACACTGGCCATCGGAGCGTCGCAGTGCACCACGTGACGCGGTGGCGTACGGCAGCGGCTCCAAGCGCAGCACGCTCGACATCGAGGGCAAAATCGCCGAGTGGCGCGAGCGCAGCGGCGCGGGCTGCGCGGGCTCGGGCTGTGCGAACGCAGGCTGCCCGGCGCCAGGTGCGCCCGCGGGCACCGCGCTGCTGCTGGATGGCCGCGACGTGGTGTGCGCGTTGCTGCCACCGCCCGCGCTCATCGACGACCTCAAGACGCGCCTCGATGCCAAGGACGAGGACAACGAGTCGGGCATCCACGAGTCAGAGTGAGCGCCCTCTCGCGCCCTCGCCGCGCCCCCCGGCGGCTGTCGTCTGCTGTCCGTGCGCTCCCATACCTTCGGTTCCTGTAACTCGAGCGGCAGCCGCAGTCCACCTTCAAGATTTATTTGTTGTTGTGTTCTTAGTACGAACAATAAAAATGACATTGACGGATTGTCGTTAAGTGAATGCATATCTGTGCCGCCGCGAGTTGCCGCGCACATGTCGGCACATGTCGGCACATATCATTCGGTCGGAGCGCAGCCCGCGGCGGTGCCACACTAATATCACCATGACATGTCCTGTAATTTTTAAAAATGTATTCTTTGTCTTTGATGGCGTTAAACGTGTAAGTCTGAAATTCTTTTTGGAGCCATATGTACCGGCAATAGTTTTTTATAAATTGATTATTATAATAGGTTGTCAAATATCTCCCTTCCGCTTTTTTGCTCTTTATTCAATGCTTTATAAAAAGTGTTAC
>DWIC01000732.1:0-10613 GCA_018248135.1 Battus belus
ATAATATATAATAAATATTTAATTATACTTCAGTTTAACATAGAGATATAATAACGTTGTTACCTTCATAAAGCGAAAGCGTTAGTTTTTAAATAGGACCTGCGAAATAAGGTAATTAGTTACATGTTCTTGAATATGTCGGTGAAAGTCTCAGAAGTGTTTGTAAAAGAATTTGGAATGTCAGCTTTCTAGACGACACCAATATAATTTCTGTTACAATACAAACTTCCAACACAAATTATGGATAATCTTTTATTTTACTAACAGTGTGACAATGACATTATTAACGATTACATTTTTAATAATGTTTTTTAGTTTGTCTTCAAAATTCAAAATTATTTCAAAAATACAATAATAGGGTGTAAAAATAAGGTGTGTAATACAAGCAATAAAAATAAGTTAATTATTCTCGTATAAAAAAATTAAATAAATCATATATGATATACGTATGTACAATTAAATTCCACGAACGATTTCAGATCTCACACCGGATAAATTTAATACCAATATCAAGGTTATATAATTAATTAAAGCATATTAAGCATAGCGTGGAAAGCTCAATCAGTTAGCTAATTATAGTCATGGACTCCTTGTAAAGGTGCAGTTGAAAAGAAAAACCATTGAGTTTCTCGCCAGCACTTTTCAGCAGAATTTCCTTTAGACTCAGACCGTTTTTGCCCAATAAATACAACTTACTTATAAAAGTCCATCCACTATGGTTCTTTTTAGCAATTAGTTTAGAAAATACGTGTCTATCCTAAATTCAAAAAATTTCAAAATTTATCTGATTTTACAATGGTGAACGCCTACATGTAGATATTTAAAGGTTAGGTTCATAATAAAACAGATAATAATAGTCAAACGTAACACCAAAATTTGTTTCTGAATACCAGCCGAGATGTGACGTAGACAATCTTTTTAAATTTAAAATTTCATTCAGCGTTTACAGTTGAAAATAACTTTTGAACAGTAACGCCCGCGATACGCCGCAAAAAATTGTTAGCGAGCTTGTTCTGTTCGCGGCCCGCGTTATATCCGACGCTTTCATTAGTTTTCAGTACTGGTTTAATTTAAAAACGTCAGACGGTCTGCCCGTTTTAATGGGGTACAGCGGAGGACAAACGGAATAATATCACATCCGCAATGTACATGTTAAAACAAATTGCTATTATATTTCCACAGGCGCTTCCAGTTTTGTGAGACCAAGTTCCACATAATTATGAAACATTCTTATTTAATTAGGTTTATAATTTATTTATTATTATCTACCTCATGTACATAAGAATATTAATGTATTTTTTGTGGACAACTGTAGACGGTACAACGTTTCTAAATCTTGTAATAAATTTTAGTTCATAATTAACAACACATTAACATTAACTTGAAAACAATCTTGTATACCCGACACAATACAAACGTACTGCCATTTTTCAATGTTCCAGGCACATACAGGTTTATTCAATTCATTTATTTCCCATTCTACAATACAATAACATAACATATAATTTTCAGTTAAAGCTTTAATAAATATTGTTAAAGAAAGTGCACAGATAAAAGATAATTTCTGCTTGTACTTCCATCTCAAAATACACGAGATATTTCTCAAAGTTTCTAAGGACGTACACCGTCTCGCCAGAGAGGTCTGTAACCTCATTATTTACCGCGTCCTCTCTTGAATGCATCCAGATAAGCAATGCAGTGCTCATTTGTAGCCCAGATATCTCTTTATAATTCATAAATATTACCACAGATAAATGTATACGATTGTGTTTATATTTGGAATAAGTTCTTCGTAAACGTTAGTTAAAGAAATTAGTTCATTTACACTATTTTTCTTCGACAACGGTACCTATTGGCAAGTTTATAATTTTTATTAGGTCGGCCGGAAAGTAATGTCATTCCTGCAGAATTTTACATAAAAATCGATTAATTTTTATCGATCCAGCATTGAGAATTTGTATACTAGATGGCAAAAGGTTGTTGATAACGAAGTTGAATATATTGTTGCTTAGAAATAAAAACTTGTTAAAAATGTAGCTGCGTGAAGTTAAGTTCCACCTAGTAACACCATCTCCGATCAGCATGCTCGCCATTAGGTCGGCCGTCAACATAGTTAAGTTCGCAGAAAATTGCAGATGCGGGCAGCGCAAGACCAATATGCGTGGCAATATTTGGGAGAGTCCTATGCCTTGTAGTGGGCATCTGTCGGTCGAAAACAAGAAGTTCTTCTTCATCATCGTCTTCTTCAAGTCATTTTAGCTGCATCTTCGCCAATTACTAATTGAAGAAAAAGTAGAAGTTAAAATACCATGTGGACGTTACTTACCCGTTGGTCTCTATTACTACAGGCATGGCTAAAGCAGAGGATAGAATAATATGGAAAGAGCTTCTCGTCAATTGTTTCAAAGTGCTACACAAGACGAACACGCTCATCAGAAAATATAAACGACTCAAGAGAACTTCTTATTATCAGCCTAAATATATTTATTATATATATGTCTGTATGTCTTTAATAAAATCGTAAATATGCATTTGATCAAATGACGATCTCAAAAAAGTTGTTATGCATGAGCCCACGAAAGTTTCTAAATTGGTTTGGCAAATTTTCGGATGAACGCGCCACTGATATTCCAATGTATTGATTTAAATACAATAAAATAACTCAAAATAATTGAATATTTGTCTGTTTAAACTTATTTTAGTAAGTGGTGTAGCAATGCGTGTATTATGATTTTTCTTATTTTGCTTTTCAGCCGATAGTTGCCCACTGAAGGGCATAGGCGTCCCCTAAACACCGGTATTCATTCCCACATTCACCAACTTCCCACGACTATAACTGTGTCATTGGTCAACCTTGTGGATGACCTAACTACGCCGAATGCACAGGTCCGATGACTTTTAATATAAAAAAAAAAATAAAAAAAGATCAAAGGGTTATTATTATTATGTATTCATAACCCATTAAACTTACTAAGGATTTCCCATAACGAAGTGAGTGAAATCATACTAGGCAGCACTATCGAGAATCTGCTTCTTCTTTTAATTCGATAGACGCCCTCGCAATGGCCTTCCCTAAAGACGTTTGGTCATACGCTGTTCGCTTCCATTGACATCCCACAATCTTAAATGTGTCATTAGTGCAACTAGGGAGCCTCTCCAATTAATATTAACCAACGTATTGATATTTTATTTTTAATATATTTTTACGTTAAAATAGTAAAAGTTACTATTTATATTATAACTTGTCCTGAAATTCAATGACAAAGCAATTAAAATACTTTTTTCTTTTCTGTAAAGAGTTCTCGATAAATTGAATACCTTCGATGATTTTCGTCCCGGAAAATTAGTGAACGACCTAAATCTTATTCGGAAGCCATTGATAACGAAACGGATGAGTATAATTTATATGTCAAGTACACATTTAACTAAATAACTTGATTATCATTATTATTTCAACTGTTCATGATCATGAACAGAGAAATGGTAGTAGTGGGTTCGATCCTCGACATACAATCTTATAAATCAATAGCTTTTGCCCGCGACTTCGCTCGCGTTAAGAAGTATCATTATTATTTAGGTATAATTTTTCATCCTATTTTATCTTCTTAGGGGTAGAATTTATCAAAATTCTTTCTTACGGAATGCCTACGTCATAGTAGCTTTATGCAAGCAAAGTCTCAGCCCGATCGGTTTTAAATTGTCAAAGTTTCATTCAAACTTTCATCCCCTATTTCATCCCCTTGTGCGTATAATTAATCAAAATCCTTTCTTAGTAGATGCCTACGTTATAACATCTACCTACATGCGAAACTTCAGCCCGATCCGTCAAGTAGTTTGGGCTGTGTTGATAGATCACCATGTCAGTCAGTCAGTCAGTAATCATAAAGAGTTTCCTCTGCTTATTAACAAGTTGACAGAGGATGGACAGCAGCGGCCTCTGTGTACCATAACACTGCAATCAACCAAGTCGCTTGCCAAGCGTGGTAATTACGGTATATCCTAATAAATATCTTTGGGAGAGGCCTATGTCTTGCAGAAGAGGTTTATGGCCTAAATCGACGTCACAGTCTATCGATCTCCAGTGGAGAAGAAGGACCGGTAAACGCAGCGTAGGACCTCCACCCACAGAGTGGTCAATTAATCTTCATCCGTTAGCGGAAGTTGGTGTAGGCTGCCTTCAACTGATCTTATTGGAAGTCTCTGAATAGGACCATGTCCAACACGGACATCTTACTCCGCATTCGACACATAAGAACGTGACGACACCTACAGGCACCTCACAGTAGAAACAGTAATCAGGGGCGGCCTTCCGCCCTTTATTTCGCGAACAGCGTGGGCTTAGATTGTTTAGTGGTCCACGCCGCCGTTTCCAACCATATCTTAGAAAATACTCTAACAGATACACGATTGAACGGTCGATCGATCTGAACTCTGTAGCCGGCGTCTGCGAAGTGCATGTCGTCGTGTTTTAGCTAGTCCATGGACCCCACCGCTCCGTGAACTAAATTCAGACGAAGCTGTAAAAACCTCCAAGAACATCAAGAATCTATAGTAGGACATGTTAATGCTGGAATGTTAATTATGAAATATAAAACTGAACGAAAATGTTAACCTTACATAAATCAACAATAGAATGTTACATGTACCCTAAATCGAACAATGGTTTGAATGACGAGTGGACCCTAACCCGTAGCGGTCGAAGGTAAACCGATACTTCGTTTTTTTATTAAACATCTCATATAATTTCAGGTCAATTTGACCTCCTTCAACATTCAATTCAGCGGACGCAAGTGTAACACTCCGGTGTACGCGACACAGCCCACCCTCTGGGTCGGGGTTGGATTTTCCCTATGATTCCTTTCGATTACTCTAACATTCGATAAAGGCAGTGGCACAATGAGAGATTCATATACTTCTTTATAATTACTTCTTTGTTACTTGTATTAGATGTACGGGGAAGTAATGTCGTATCTGTGCATTTATTTTACAGAAAAATCCAGAAGCGGCTTAACTTATAATGCAGACGGGGGGCAGTCCTACGGGTCGAGTGAGATGAATGAATTAGTTCATTAGTCGCCCCAAAAACGTCGTATCGCTGAAGAAAAAAAACATTTTATGGCATTTACACTGCATCTTGCTAAACACCATTCACGTGTATGTTCAAACGATTTTTGGCTAGAAGCGAGTAAATTAGCTGCTAAATCACTAACTGCTCGAGTTGTTGTGTTCTTAAAGTTGGTACTTTTCTGGAATAAAACCTTAGTTCTTTCTTTTTCTGTACATGTAAACAAAATGTAATAGTAATCTATTTCTTTTTCTGAATGAGACTGTTTCCTTCACAAATATCTCAATTTTATTAAGAGGACCGGAAAGTTATTTCGCTCTTTTAAGTTAAATTCACACGACTTGATTTTTAAAACGTTTTTATTTCTTATCAATATTTTAACTTTCGTTATTAACAATCTTTTGCCATCTAGTATACAAATATTCAATGCCGTAAAAATCAATCGGTTTTTCTGTAAAATTCTGCAGAAACGGCATTACTTTCCGATCTCCCCAGCCTCGCGCAAAGTGGACTAATTATATTGATCTCTACCCTCGCTACGTCTCACATATCTCCAATAAAAAAGTAACCTTAGATATCTCCCAGTGTGCCCGCATCTTTATGTACACGTATGCGCGTTCTGCTTTCGGGTCAGGAAACTGTGGCCGTCTTATATTTCGTGAATTAAATTCCAATACGATTCGCCGTTTTCGGCTCCATATAGACATCGTTGCCCGCGTCTATAAACACGTAACATCGCCACTCGGGATTACTTCAGAAGTGAGTATTGGAAAGTAATACGTATTCCTTTGTATTTATCAACTCCCTGTGTGGTGCAACTCACGATCATAGGTCTCAGGTTCGATAACTGTAAATACGGGATGACTAAATTATAACCAGAGTTAAGTTTCTGTAGGCTCTTGTCAGTAAAGACCTGCATATATTAAGTTGAAGGTCTTACCACAAAAACCTCTATGGTGGAATATATCATAATCACCACGCTTAGCTGCCGTGTTGTGATACCCAGCATATGCAAACGCAGCTGCACATTTCTGGAAATCTATTTGTGAGCAGGGTCAATCCTGCATAATTAGTGCACAAAGATTAATTATATAAAATGGTATCCAGGAAGTCGAATTCGCGACAAGTGGTCGCAGTTCCGGTCCTCTACCGCCAGGATACAGGGATGGATTGGGATGCCAGCTTATTCCACTTAAATTTGTAAATAATTTAGGATTTTGGATTGTCGGAGAATTTACGCTTTGGAAATGTGGTGCTGGAGTCTGATGAAAGGCGCACATAATCAACATTTGAACATAAAAAAGAGGGTATTGACGACTGTGCAATCCTCAAGTTGTTTGGACATGTCACCAATAACGAGGACTTAATGGAACGTTTGGTGCAAGGCAAGTGCAATAAAATGGACGAATATAATCAAAACCATGAAATAGAAGTCAAACACTGGGTCAAACACCGAGTTGTGTGGCCACCAGAAACGACCGATATTAAAAGAGGATGTACGGGATATAAAACATACAAATTTAATTTTTCAAAATCAATTTTTTTTACTGTTATCACTATCATTGTCGTGATCAATATCGTTACCATTATATTAATTATAATAAGTATTACTTTAATTATAATTGTAAAGTAAATGACTTCTACAAACAATAATAAATTCTGTATTTGTTGCAGGTTTCGTATGCGAACGCTGACTAGTCAACAAAAGGGGGAATTACCCTGATGCCAAAGGTAAATCAAAATCATTTTTTTGCGATATTTGTTAAATAAATCCTATAGTCCTTCAGGGACTTGGAGGGGTGTACTTAACACTTCCCGGCTTTGCTTAATCGGGACTTCTCTTTCCTGCTGGTTGCTATTTCTTCAGTAAGTTACATGGTATATAATACGTTTCCTTCCACTTAAGTTCCTCAAAGACTAGCATTTGAATTCAATATACAGGATGATATCTCATCTGTCAGAAAAAGCTATCAAGCTATACCACCTATTTACAATCACCATCTATATTTTTTCTGTTGAATTGTGACTGCGAAATGACTTCGCGCAATACAGTCTATAGGAACAGATGGTAAACATTAATTAATTTTAATATTTATCAATCTGGAACGATTTTTCTTACTTTCTATATTTTAATTGATAGAAAATAATCTATGTATGAACCCCATTAAAGCTTTTACACCAATAACCAATCATCCCGTATAAAGCTATTGAATGGGTAAACCTTAACACACCCTTTTAGAATAACAAGAAACACCACTTGAAGTTCAATACAATTTTTTCCTTTTTTTCGATAAACATATTTATTTTTTTCTTTAAAAATACCGGAAAAGGAAAAATCGTGGGACACGCCTTATTTATTTGCTCTGAAATCGAGGCAACCATATTTCACCGCCATCCCCCAACCTCTGAATTATTTATAGGATCGCGATGGGTAGGAATTTATCACGTTATCTCCAGCAAGAGCCACCAAACTTGGACCCTGTACGCATGACCGATTAGACGTGTCATTTTACTATATACTGTATATACTGCAACAAAATGATTTAGTGAAAGCCATTTACATTGTAAGTAATGTCGTGTGGTCCAGGCATGAAGGTTTTAAAATCTATATATCTATATTTGGTGATAGGTTCTCGGAACTTTTGTCACCATGAAGCCTTTCAACCAGCTCAACTTAATAACTCTGTTCCTAATATAATTGCTTATTATGTTATGTTTGTTCTTCGAAGGTTTCGGACTTCCACAAACAAAAACCATCCACAACACTGGTTTGTTCCTTGGTATTCATAACCAGTTCCAAGAAGTTCCTTGATGATCTCCCGTCATCGCTATGTAGTGAAGTTCCGATATAGTCATATAACTAATATCTCTTCCAGTGGTTAGAGTGCGGAGGAGAGTCAGGAAGTCTTTCGTTCTCCTTCCATCTTCCAATAAAAAGAACAATTAAAAAGGATTCGACAGACAACACGAGAGAACTAACTAGTACAGTTCCTTTTCAGTCCAATGATTCTGGTATTTGATTTATAAAAATAAAAAAGAAGTTTATTTTATTTACATTTATAAAAAAACTAAATTCTTTCGAGTTGTGGTAGCCGAGCTGTAGACCGGATGCTACACCGCTACCGCCCATGCTACACGTGGGATCGCGGGTTCTATTCCCGGGATAATACGGTCTTCTTTGCCTCCGACAATGATATCTAAGGGGGGATATACTATAATCGCTACATTTGGCGATATATATTTATGAGCATGAGCATGAGCCGGATAGATATTTGTGAGCAGGAGAAATTGTTTATAATTAATGTGCAAGATATAAATTATGTGATGTATCCGGGAATCGAACAAGAACCAGCGGTCTCAAATCTCAGTCGTCTATGCAATTCATCGTGATATTTATTTTTTTATTTATTTATATTAGCAGGTATTATTCTATTTAAAACAATAATGTCAAGCTTAAAACAAAAGTTTCCCTTGTACTAAGGGTCCAGGAGCAAATTAGTTGATATATAACTCGGTCGTAAAAACAATGTACTTTCACAGACAATAAACGTATATTATGCTACAAATGTCAGCCTAATTGGGGTGTGTTCTCAGTTTAAAGTAGCCAATCCTGCTGGCTGCCCATTGTTAGAGATTAAGCGTTGTTCACATATGTAACAGTACATTTTTCGTAATAGTTACCTTACGTCATGTTTATTTTAAAAAGAGAATCCACTGCGTTTTCAATTTGGTTTTGATTTTAGAAAAATTACTTCGTTATCTGTGTCGATTATAAAAAAAAACATTAATTTGTAAATACATATACAAGATGGGAGGGTGAAGCAGTGATAGAGGACCGTCACTTCTAATCGTAGGTCGCGGGTTCTATTACCGAGTTTTTATTTTTAAATATTTTATATATAGATTATCTTATATACTTCATATTTTGTGAATTAATGCACGTATTAAACTAGTTTTTGTCCGCTGCTTCGCTCGCGTTTATTATTAATTAGGAATAGTTTACATCCCCAATTTTGTCCTCTAAGGGGTGGAATTTATCAAAATCCTTTCTTAGGGATGCCTACATCATAGTAGCTTTATGCGTGCAAAGTCTCAACCCGATCGGTTTAAAATTGAAAAAGTTTCATATAAACTTTCATCCCCTATTTTATACCCTTGGGGATAGAATTAATCAAAATCCTTTCTTAGCAGATGTTTACGTTATAACATCTATCTGCATGCCAAATTTCAGCCCGATCCATTTTGTGGTTTGGGCTGTACGTTGATAGATCACTATGTCGGTCAGTCAGTCACGTTTCATATATTTAGATATGCCAGTAATATTTTATAACAGAATAGCTTTTACCATCGTACTGTCACATGTGTAAATAACCTAATAATCATATTGTTGGAGGCAAGTGAAAAATTAATTATAAAGGATAAATAATTAAACGTATTGAGTCAAGGCTCATTTAATATACAGATAAAAAAAACATTAAAAGTTAAAAAAAATCACAATTCATTGCAAGAAACTTTTTAACTTGTACCATTTTTAGTATATTGGAGTGTATTATATGCACTCATCGCTTTCCATTGCCTATTAGTAATATAACTTCTAAATTCAACACAGTCAAAAACGGCGTTGTATAATAAAGCACGAATACGGTCGACTGACTTTAATGAGATATTCTGTATTATATATTATAATATCGTTTGAACATGTAATTCAGAATAAGTGTACTCGATTATAATCCTAATTATTCTATGTTAATAGTATCAGAAATTCAAAGCATTTATACACGAAACGCAATGTATAAATATTCAAAAACGTAATAACTTAATATACGAGCGAGACAACAATATTGACAATAATATAAATACGCTCGATCTCTTAAAGAAACGCTAATTATTAGTTCCACTACGTTCTATACATGTAACTCAGAGATCTTACACGAAGAAAAGCGGCAATGTAATGTGCGTGTGCTAACAGACACACGATACAAAAATTTTAAATTATTTATACTGAAACTATAGCTGACGATTGAGGTAATATTTATTAAATCCATTGCGTTTAATTAATTTCACGTCAAGGTTTTTGACAAAAAGTAGCAATGTATATGTTTTTGATAATTAAAACGCTCTATGAAATATAATAATAAACGAACATATATTTTGATAACAGAATTTTCGTTAATAATATTTTACATTTTATTTAACAGGGTTAAAGCAAGCAATGTATAACGTGTATAATGTATTGATATGCAATGTATAATGGCATTGACTATAAATGTAAAATCCTTAAATAGATGAATTTATAGGTAATCCAAACTATTACAGCAAATGACTTAAATAAAAGAAAGTTTTTGAAAATTCGAATTATTATATATTAAAACTAACTTTTGCCCGCAGCTTTGCTCGCTTTAAGAAGTATTATTATTAATTAGGTATAGTTTTTATCCCCTTATGGGTGGAATTAATCAAAATCATTTCTTAGAGGATGCCTACGTTATAGTAGCTTTATGCATGCAAATTCTCAGCCCGATCGGTTTAAAATTGACAAAGTTTCATA
>DWIC01000733.1:0-10611 GCA_018248135.1 Battus belus
GTATGTATAATACAATCATTTTTATCATATTTTATTATAATTTAAAATACATCTATAAACAAACAAATGAAAACGATGTCATCATAATGCCAATCAACGCCCACTGCAAGACATTTGACAACTGACAGCGAAGCTCCAAGCATAGCTCTATGAGCTCATTGGGTGACCTTGTGCATTCTCGAAAGTTCTATCGTAACAAGAAGGTTTAAGGCAAAATAATCTTTTACATGATTCAAATCTTATATTGTTATTACTGTTGTTGGGCACCAACACTAACTTGGATCAGTTTGTTTGGACTAATTTGCCCGCAGAGACTAAAACAATAAAAATAAACTTGGTGTTAGATTTTATATTTTAAGTTACAAATCGTAAGACATACAATCAATTAATTTTTCAGTTTCGGAAGGCGAAGCGGATCGGCCCCCCTCTACCACAGAGGAGGAACCGAAATCCCCCACTGAGAAGAAAGAAGACTGAACGACTTTTGTCAATTGTTTCCATTTCCTTATAAATTCCTCACTACTCGGATATCTGAGCGGCGAAGGAAACTTCCGTACAATGGATTAAAGTAACGAAAGATTTTAATACTTTCAGTCATGTCGAATACTTAAAAATATATATTCTAACAAGAATGGTATAACATTTTAACGGTTCGTGGTTTCGCGATAGGCTATAGAATATCAAATTATTCTATTTTCAAACATTCTTCGACGATTGCATATATGCTTATGGCTTTATACTCGCCGAATACTATATTAGAAAAAGATAACTATGTTTTCCCTTTTAATTTATTGTTTGTGTAGTATAATAATTTTAATTTGTTTACTATAATACAGAAATATAGACAATACATATTTAATTAGGGAAATATAAGACTATTACATTCATGTAGGTTTTCGTGAAGTGCTTATAATTCAAACCAGAAGCGTTTATGACGTGTCATCCCTATAGCAAATTATTATAATTGGTTAATATATGAATATAAAATAATGACATAATAACTAATAAAGAAAATAATATATTCAATAGTGTTGTTTAACACCTCAATTGCAGTTAAAAAAACGACATTTTTTGATGTCAAACTTTCGTTATAAGAGAAATTCGCATGTAATAAGACAAGTTTAGTGTTAAACGAATGCTTGAATGTTACTCAATAAAAAAAATAGAAGATGGTGCATATTTGTGTTAGCTATATTAAATGTTTATACAATATACAAGAATTTTTATGATTGCAAAAATTAATAATAAATGTGCCTTGCGAACTTTTCCGTGATGTCAACAGTTGTGATAAACGGCGCCATCTTGCAGATTTATTGTCACAGACTAGTTACACACAGTCGTGTTACAGACTAACTTGGATGGTGTACTTTTATTATTGTTATTACTTATATTTGGGATTTGGAACGTAAATCAATTTAAGACAAATTATGGTATAAAATTGCGGAAAGCAATCAAGGCGTTCCTATGAAATGTTATAATTCCAGTAAAAACAACGAAGCGATTAGATTCCTTTAGTTGTTAGTTCAGCGTAATAACCTTTCTTCTTATCTCATTCAATCTCATAAAGATTGGATATTTGGATGCATTTTTACTAACTTCACTAAATGACTAATAGAGACCCTAAAGACGGGGGCCATAAAAAAGTGACTTATAGATGACTAAATCGGATTTCTTCTAGGAGTAGTTTGTCGTCTCACTTACATGAGCAGGTATAATTACTATCACTCTTCCATACCCAATTTGTCGGTACAAGAGTGCGTTCCCTATTTAGCCAATCCGTAAAGTTAATATAAATATGCATCCAGTATCTGTATATCTGCATATGTTTTATGTAAACCATGGTAATTATAGAGATTGATACCGCTGTATCGCACCTTAGAACTGTGCGACGTAGTGGTTGAAGAATAGAGCATGCGCGTTGATTCAGATTTGAGAGAACGGCACCGTTGATATTCTTCCCCGTTTCGCCGCGGGAATATCGAAGGCGCGGTACAGCGGTTTTGGTAGCACTATAGTAATTTATTAAGAGGTCATATCGATCAGTATATTATTATTATTTGGCGAAACTGTAGGTTAATTTGGTTTGTAAAAATTCGTTAATTGTGTTAATATATAATAACCCCAATATAATTATTTTATAACTTTATTTAAATCATAACATAGATGTAGTTTAGAATACATGAATCTATTACGAGTGAAATAATACATTACATGTACAACATATTTTGGCATGCTACTTACATAAATAACAAATTTCTTATTTGGTATTAAGTTTTTGCTATGAAATTGCTGTATACAATAAGAAAATTATTATATTTTATTGTTACATGTGGAATTTAGATCAGTTTGTCTCAT
Organism: Battus belus; assembly: GCA_018248135.1. Classification (NCBI taxonomy): domain Eukaryota; kingdom Metazoa; phylum Arthropoda; class Insecta; order Lepidoptera; family Papilionidae; genus Battus; species Battus belus. The sequence continues at coordinate 2,356 of DWIC01000733.1, forward strand.
AAGAATTAATAATAATTATAATATATGCATGTTTTAAATAATGATAATGTTTACGTTTTTTATTTAAATTATTATCAACTTCGGATTTGTGTAAAAAAATATTGGTGAACCTAATAATCATTTTCTCATTATCATATAAATAAATAATAAACAAATGTACTCAACATTTGTTCGTTTTTTCCTGGCCCCAAAATTTAATTAAATATGTACTAATATATGTTACAATTTAACGAGAATGTCTATGTTATATTTATATGAGACTAAATGCTTATACTCAAATGCTTTTTCTAGTCAATTGTTGATTTAATTGGACATAGCTGTTTAAAATAAATAGTGTCCAGGAGTTTTAGAAGAGAAAATTTAATATCTGTAAAAGTATGTATGTAAATCTAATTTTTTTTTAAATTACATTAATAGTTTTTATTGCGGTTCCAAGGATAATTTTAAGTTAGTATATATTGTATTCGCCGGACAGAGTTAATAGAAAAAAATGTACATTCATAAGGGCAAAATATCGGCTTGAATCTGACGTCTTTCGCTTATGTTGATCTATCGTACGACTTGGTGTAGATTTCTGACCAATATGTATTTAACCTGTTATTTAAATATGGAGATCGAAGAACCCAAAATAAGTACCGTGGATAAAATAGAAATTGATCTATCAATGTAAAAAACTGATTAGATGTACATATTTATGGATTGCATTGTGTAAACGCATATTCTCATTTCTTTCTTTAACTGTTGACTTTATTACATACATTTGTCCTTCTCGCGTTTTCCTATAAGTTGATTGAAACAATGTTAAATTAACTTGTCCAGCGAATACAGTATGGGAATTTGGATAATTGGTTTGCAAGAATCTAATATAACATTTAGATGCAAGTGGTGTTAAAGTAATCTGTAGAGAGGTATAGTAATATCGAAACAGCTGTTCGTTTTGGAAAATTACGGTGAAGTGAATGTCGTTGCGTGCGGATTGATGGCGTACACGACAGGCGTGGTACAGTGGTTTCGGTATTACAATATTTCATGAATATCGAAAGCCAAGCACTATGGTAATGGCAATCCCTGGTTAATAGAATAATGTAACCAAAACAGCATGGAGAAATTAATTAATAATAATTATGAGCTTTTGTGTTGATTACAATTTATTTTAATATTTTGTCATAGATAAAAATTAGTGATCGGATATTAGCATGCTTATCTAAATTTAAAATCAAGTCTTATAGAATAAAATTCATTTTACGGTTTAAAGGAGCTAAAAAGCCGCCTCTGCATTCTAAGAATGCTTTGGACAAATGTAAATGTGCATCCAACCATACGATCTCTGATATTAATATCAGTGTAGAATATTGTAGGACTGCATTTTGCTTTTTTGTATCTACTTAATTAATGTAATTTGCATTATGCTACTTCTAATGTCAATTTTATAAGTTTATTGAAAAATATATAATTTGAATGTTCATTATTATTAAATGATTCATTTTTCAATTACCCTTTGCTGAACAGTTTGGGCTTAATTTTTTATTATTTGTCGTCATCTAGCAGTATTTCCTCGAAGTAATTTTCCATTTACCAATAATAGATTTTGAAAAAACGTTTCCATGTGAATAAAAAATTTGTTAATAAAATTTAGATATTTTTAATAGAGTTATAATTACATGTCACTGTTAACTAGTATGATGACAAAAAAAAATTAACAGTCCACAACTGCAATTTTTTTTGGCCCCCCGTTTTTGGGGACCCCTCGTACATTCCCCTGCCATGTTTAAGGCTAAGTAAGGGACTTTTATTTCTAGGGATAATGCGTTTTTCAGTTTTACATTTTTATTTCTTTATACATCTTATGATCTTTCAATAATCACATTTTTCAATCATTACTTTTATTCTTTCCATTCCTTCTTTCTTCATCTCCAATTATTTATTATACAGTTTTACTTATTTTCTATACATATTCTTGTTCTTTTTTATTTATTTTTTTACTATACAATCTTATTCATATTATTCCTAACTTATACAATTCTAATTCTATTATTACTTAGCTTTCTAATGTCTTATTCCTGTCTATCACTAAACTGACTGCTTTCATAGCAAATTTGAGGAATGATGGGCGAAGTTCGTCGTTGCCCATCAGAAAGGTGATGTCGTTCCTCTCGATCGTCATTCCACAACAATTAATTTACACTGAACAGGAAAAATTTTCTTCATAAATGTAGGTAAAAATTGTTGTTGCAAGAATTTTAGAGTCTTGTGTATCAAAGGACAAACTTTGTTGTTGTTTGTTATTATTGCTTTTATCATTATTTAGCTCTTATGATATAAGTTCCCAGTTAATGTAATTTATTAGAACCCCTTTAATATAAAAAGTAATGTATTTGTCAGATTAACTATGTATTCAAGATTCATTCATTATTTGTGGACCTTTAACCTTTTTTAAAGTTCATGTTAAATACTAGAAGATACAACATTATCTTAATAGTCAGTTATGATGCATGGAAACAATGACTGAACATTTTGTCTTCAGCCTACTAGCTTACCTGATACACATTGTCCCATTTTAGCTATGAATTAATTACACCTGGCTCTTTTTATACATGAAATAATGCAACGCACCAATAAGTGTAAATATCCTTTTTTACGTTTTAGCACATATCCCTACAGTTAACAGTTATCAATTCCCAAATCAAGTTATCTTGTTATGCATCTCTTGCCTGAAAATGCAAGGTTAATAACAGTAATACACTAAAGGAGCCTGCTATTGCTAAGATGATTCTTCTTATTAAAATAATAAAAGGACAAATGCTAAAAGTGTAAACAGTTACAGTTCACCTTTGGGGAACTTTTCTTGCAATGCAGGATCATGCTATGGAGTGTCCACCAACAATCAATAACTGCTGTCTAACTAGAATACACCAACAACTATGCAGAGTAAACCAGTGTAACAATCCGAGCCTGAGTTTCCGAGGAAGTCCTCTGCCTGTTAAATTTTGGCTAAAGGTGCGGCCATTGTAAAGATAATTAATTAGTCTCAAAAAACCTTTACATTAAACCATTAAGTTTAAATTTCCCTAAAGTTTTGAGAATATTTTAGACCTAATAAATTGTCAATATTCTTCACGAAAAGTGATTCGTAAATTATTTCAACATTAACAGTTATTATCAAAAAACTGTTTAATAAAATTTAAAAACTTATCTGTTTCTAATAGATATTATGCTGATAGCCTTGTAAAACTAAGCTGTGTTGGAATCCTGATATGTAAACTATAAATATTTGATGGACAGCAAAAAGAACGTTTTTGCATAATAATTATTTCTTCATTAAATTAATGCTACTTAGGAATTCAAAATTTTATGAAAGATGAATATAACAGATATAAATACAGGTCGTATTTATATTATATATGTTTGTATTACTGAAGTAAAAATAAACCTAACCTATGTAATTTTTTTCCGTGTATCGGCTATTCGACCTGTTTTTCATTGCCTGTGTCACATAGACAATGAATTGGTTTGCCATATGCCTGTTAAATAAATATCTTTTGTCATTACGTCCAGGAACTAATTGAGTTTGTAGTCACTATTTAACGTTCATTGATTTCTATCAAATCAAATCGATATCAAAGTATCTTTTTGTGCAATGTTAGTGTAGATATAAACAAGTAATCTTGTAAATAGTAAAGATAGGCTGACAAATAAATAATGAAAAAATGTTAATTATTAAAACGTTAATAATTTATTTAGACGTTAATTTATATTCTGTACCAAATTATGACGTCTCTGTTATTGATAAATGACTGAAGTTGTCCCAGTTTTCTATTAATCGTCGATGTTTCAACGCGTCTCTTTGTTAGTGATAAGAGCAAACGAATTTTCTGTGAATTAACTGAGGAATCTCGTGTGCCATGTCAGTGTTAAATAATTTTTCTGTGTCAATAGCAAAAGGATTACGTCGTAAGTATTTTACACATACATAATGTTTAACGATATCAATACTTAATTATACCAAAACATATTAACACTCGATGGATCCAAGGATATTTCTCTGCGTTTTCCACTATTTATTGGATGAACTTCTAAAATATGCGATAATGTAATTTTTTTTAATATCCTATCTTTTTCTTTGACTTTTACAAAACTTTCTTCTTTTTAATCATGTAAATCTAGTGTATGATGATAAATTATCATAGTCCATACTTTTACGGAAACGGTGGACCTGTTTAGTAAAATGATTACGCATTTCTAGTGTCTAAAACCTGAAATGATCTTTAATGCCTTTATGAAAAAACGTAAAACTTATTTAATATTGTATAATATTGCCTAAATACTAATATAGTAAGTTTATATTGATAGGTTTTTCGTGAGTTCTAGGCCTTAAATAGTTTGCAGAAAATGTGTAATGTAAAATAAAACATATAAAAAATCATAGAATTGTTAAAAAAATTAGTTCACATCTTCCTCTTATATGAAAAAGTGTTATTTTATGAATTACATTTAATAAAAGAGATTAAATTAAGTGATGGTGTTGAATAATAAAATATATTTATATTCATTTCGTTATTCATCTTCCAAAATTCTTCAAATAAATTTTTGTGTCATTTTCTGATACTGATATATTTTAAATAAATACCATTAATATTATTTATTAATTTTATGATATTTATATTTTGTCATTAAATCAGTTATCTTTTCTTTGTAGAAATGTTTGGTTATGATTTCAATTTTATGTCTTTAATAACCTTTTTTCAATTGTATGAACACTACCATTTTAATTCAATATCATATCAAAATATGTACGCAGACAAGTTTACATACCATAGTAAAAAAAGTCATAAATATATTTTTATTAGTTAATTAAACATTTATTAAAATTTTGTTTAACTCACTTTAAATTGTAGTGTAAATTAATGTTGATTTATAAAAATTATGGAAATATTGGTTTTGGGCCAAGCATTGTAACAGTAATTTTTACTATTGATTTTCATCAGTGGACAATGCAGTTTGTCCCATTGCATTAACCATCCACCATGCCAAAAGCACTTTATTAATATATCTTTACAGTAATCATGTTTAGGTGCTTTCTACAGACCCACTGCATTTAATAAGATCATATAAATGAGTGCTTCCCAACCTATTTTTGCTCATGTTTTCTAATGTTACTGTTTAAACAGTGAATTTCCAAAAAACTTGTCTGATTCTTGACCTGATATATATACTAGATATTAAGCCATTATCAGTATTATTTTCATGAACATTTGTTTTTGACAAATATTTATACTATCCAGATTAAAACTAGGTTTACTAACATTTTTCATATAGCTATCTCTATGAAAACGCATCAATTTGATGCATGAACGAATACATATAACAACAATTAGAAAAGAATGTATATATATACTATAAGTAAGAAATAACAATATGAGACATATATTTATAAAAAGTTTTTATTATTTAATAATTATATTATACATTACTTCAGTATTCCGCATTTATTTTGTGCATCTTTTACACAAATACTGAAGTTTGTTTATACACTTTCCACAAACAACCTTTTTACATATTTTGCAGATGTTATTGCTCCTGTTTCTTTTACAAAAGCCAATTTGGCAAGTCTTGCATTCTCCCGAAGTTCTAGTTGATGGGTGGTTATAATCTATGTTTTTGTATATTTGTTTTTCTCCTTCTTTGGCCAACTGAAATAGATAATCTTTTCTGGATATTTTTGATCCAGTACTCTCTCTGTATAAAATCCATGCGTTTATTGCCGCTAAGCCTAAAAATTTGAAGAAAACCTGGAGAGGTCATCGAAAAGATGCTGCTTTGGTGGTATATTTGTGAGGCATTTGGTCTACTAGGCGACTCCAAACTTTGTCTCATTGTAATATGCTATTGTGTTTGGAGTAAGTTTTTTATTGTCTTTTATTGTTATAAATGTATGCTTAGTATTAAGTAACAGCACCTTTAGGTTTGATTTACTTTTATATATAGTGAGTATGCATTTTCCTGATTTCTGAAAAATTCAAATTCATTTTATCTTTCTTGATTTTTGATCGCTTTGGAAGTTCTCTTTTATTGACTCGAATAGCTCCAACTAAACTAGATTTTTTTGCAACTTTTCAGCTAGAGGAATACCGGTGAAAAAATTATCCATGGTTATATTTCCTTGGTGAAGATACGGTTCGGCTAATTTTAAAACTACAAATTCGCCCAAGGGTTTTGAAGTTCGCGTTTCATCCTTACGAAAGTACGGGAACCCATTTATAACGTATTTAGATTGAACATCTACTGCCAACCAAAACTTTATGCGGCTTATTTGGCATATATTGTGAATTTACAGCGGGCTTTAGTAGGGAACAGCTGTTCGTCTATTGGAATATTCTCGTGAGGCTGATAACAGCATTGGCTATTGTCTATTAATTGATTCCAAATTTCGAATATCATTGCAAATTAGTATGTGCGTAAACGTTTAGCAAGTACAGAAAGAACGAAACGCAGGATGCGTTTCGTTCTTTCTGTACTTGCTTTTCGATATTTGTTTATCACTTGTTTTATTTGATAAACGGTTTCTGTAATTTCTCTTACAAAATTCAAGATGCGTCAAATTGACCCGCCCCGTAAACCTAGTGTTAAGTGGACCGGAAAGTAATGTCGTTGCTGCGCATTTATTTTACAGAAAAACCAATTGATTTCTACAGCTCCGGTGAAAATTTGTATACTAGATGACAAAATGTTGTTGATAAGGAAGGTAATAATATTAATTGGAAAGAAAAACTTGTTAAAAATGTAGTAGTGAATTTAACTTAAAGCGACATTACTTTCCGCAATAAAAAATCCCGCATAGCTCCATTAAAATTTCCCAGTAGCCCCAGGATTCAAAGGATATAAAATCTCATAAACCAAAAGAGAGGCAGTATAAACTGTTACCAAACGAAGATTCGTTTCCCAGGATTAGATATTTCCGCTTAACATGTAAAGGAATTGGAAACTAATTATTTAATTGTACATTGCAGGGACACCGTTAAGCTGGTGTTTAAAAAGAGACTAAAATTATTAAACAGAGTATTTTGTTCTACAATATATTCAGAGGTTACCAACCTTTTATGGATTAACCCTTTAAATTGTTTGTATAAATAGAAGTTTTTCTGACACCCATTTGACTTTGGTACCGCACCATGAAATGCTCTAGTGCTTACAGCGGTAACGCCCACCTTGGGAATTCATATACTCTAAATGTACAGAAAGCTTGGGAAGTTTTGATGCGTCTTGCAAATAATCGTGACTTTCCATTACTAAGCCATAAATAGGGCACTAATTTTTTTTTAATTTTCGATGAATTATAGACAAAGATGCACACATTTTATAACTTTTTAATATATTATTTTAAACGTTTTAATATCTAAATTGTTCTATATTACAAGCAGGCTTTTAAATATTATTATTGGTAGTTCTTAGTGTAACAACTCCATCACCAAAAAAATACCAAATTATTTATTTGAACAATTTTATTGCGACAACTTTATCAAAGACAAAAAAAAACAGGTTTGATTTCATATTTCGGTACAACAGGCTTAAATTAACAGTCGTAATAAACCTTAAACCGTACAAGAGCCAAGCGTGTGGACTAACGTTTAGTGTAAACATACTTTGCAAAGGCACTGCTTTTCATTTGGAAGATTAAATGAAATCATCAGGTTCGCGCGGTGCGTCCAAGTCGCGGTAGTGAACTACTGGGCGAAATTCTGCGCCGTCATTCCTTCAACAATTAATTAACAGTTAGTATCTCTTGACGCGCAGCTCTTGTCCACGCTCAAAACAATTCAACTAACAGACCCACTAAATATCTACATCAACCTTCTAATAGATATCATGAAATTTCAAACAATTTAAATCTTAGCTTCCCAGTGGATATGTATTAATGGGTTAAATGTTAAGGATTACTAATAAAAATTGACAAACACTTTGTTATTTATTATTATTCTCATACAAAATTTGTTAAAGAAAGCAAACAAAAAAAAAACACATCACATTCACGTTTTAATAACTATTACAATTTTCATTATTTAGATTCAATAGAAAATCATTATTGTTATTAAAATGTCCACATTAGTCTTATAAGATTGTTAAGGTATATTAATACACAAACAAATTGTGACAAATTATGGTTGTAATAGCTGTTATATAAAATATAGAAATACTTTATTTGTATATATATATGTAATTAACAATTTCTTCTAAAACGTATATATATGTGTATATATA
>DWIC01000734.1:0-10609 GCA_018248135.1 Battus belus
AAAACAGGAGACAATTCAGCTGCGCAATTCCGTAGAACGATAGCAGGTATACCATCCGGACCACCGGCCTTATTCACGTCCAAATTACGTAAAGTTTTGCGAACCTCCTTTTGGTGAATGCGGACTTCAGGCATGTTACATCCGCAAGGAGGTAATTGAGGTCCTCTAAAAATGAGGGCCAAAAAAAAAAAACCTTTGAGCAAGGTTTTTCAGCTCTTATAATACAATTAACAACTTTTTGGAGCGTAGAGCGAGACCTGTGGGGATTAGGTTAATCCGTGTACTTAGTGCAGACATGAGTTGTGGTTGAGGAAGTCGATTTGTTCATCCGGGAGAAATTTATTACTAAGCGCGATGTCTGATGCTTGAGGCGGACCCTCTCGTATAGCTTTGCTAGGGTGTTGAGGAAGCCGATAGGGCAGTAGGAGGTGGGAAGATTATTCGGTTTGCTATGCTTTGGAATCTATATCAGGACTGGTTCTTTCTAGACGTCAGGAAAGGCGTAGTTGGCACCATGGGAATGAAGATTGGTACCAGGCACAGGACGAGCAGGGGAGGGAGCCACCAGGTCCCGGGGATGATGTCAGCAATCTTTTTGGGAGTGGCGGGAATGATGTCCGGTCCACTCGGCGGGAACGCCGGTTTAATCACGACCTACCACTAGGGTTCACGAAAAAGTTGAAGTGCCTAACTTAGGTATTTAACATTTTTGACTTCCGCGGAAGGTAGAGAAATCTGATTTCCTAACAATAAGTGGTACGAGTGATCCTCTTTCTACCTTGAGGCCGCGAGTCATATGCGAGAATGCGTCTGGAGTAGACAATCTAGACGCCCTATTCGTTCTTCCTGTACTGCGCTATCTTTCCTATGTACTTTGCGGAGACGGTCTTTTTTTGTGCGGTCAATCTGAAAAAGTCTGCAGCTCTTTTCGATATAATCTGTTGCCGAATTATTCCGTTATCCGGAAAAGCGTCAACGAACTAACGTTTGATGACCAGCGAGGATAGCCACCAGGTGAAGTCATCGCTGGCTGATTGAACGTAGCTAGCAAGGTAAGATATTGCCTACAATGCTTCATCAGGAATGATTAAGAGTCCCGAAGTTATGCCAATTAAAGCTAGTTTAGGTTACAAGGACCTCGCTGGCGTTCTGACCCAGATGCATTAGGTGGTGGCGGTGATATGAGTCCTGGTGGACCGAAAGTGTCTCGATGGACTTGGAGTATACTTGGAGATTACTAATAAGAACTATCTATTGTTGATGCCCTATGAGAGAGGGAGTAATACTGGCCCGATAACTGGATTTAGTCACGAGTTGTATTAAGTATATCATTGCCAATTAATTACAGAAAATCAAAAAAAAATCGATATCTTGAGAACTATATAACTTATGATTATTTTAAAAACACTTAAATTATGGATAAATAAGCTACTTCAATGCGATATAATAAAATTTTCAAGCCAAATTTTTTTCCACATAAAAACAATAAATTTGGTTTATACCTTAAATTTTGTGTAATTTAAAAATTAAATAAAAATCTAAAATTTATTACATAGACTCTTCAAGTTAGCCCGCCAAGGATTGCAGTTGCATAATGTGTGCGCAAAAAGTGGCGCCAGGGTTTCATTGTGCACGGGCGCTACACGAGCTATAGCCACCCATGGAATATGGATTCTGTAAGTCCGACTACCTTATAGATTATTTTGTCTAAGGTCGTTGATGGTACTAAATCTCGCCTGTCAATGATTATTATATTAGGGAGTTGGTGACCAAAACAAGTTACATACAAATACAGTTTATCACAATTGTTTTATTTAACGTTTACAATTTTTGGATGTGTTGCCAGAAATGTTACCAATTTTTATTAATTTAAAGAATAAAAACTAGAATTTTTCTTATAAAAAACATCTTAACATTTTCTTTTTAGTTTCAATTTTCTTTGTCGCCCTCGAAGTATTCCTTTCCGATTTGCTAGATCTTCCGCTAAAAACGTCTGTGTTTAATAAAGCTATGGATTTATTTATTAAAAGTTTTTCCTTTTGTGTGTTACTCAATTTACTTTTTGATTTACAAGGCTCCCAATGGAATTCATGTTTCTTTTCAATGTTTTGTTTTAATCTTTCGTTACAAGTGTCTAAAATTTTTTCTAATCCCTCTGGCATTTTATAAGCGGTACAAGGTGGTGATTGTGGATATGTAAATTCGAATCTATCACAGCGACATAGAGGTCCACGAACTACGGCCGGTCTACATGATACTTTTTCGAGATAAAACTTGCCAGGACCTGGTGTCTGTTCCTTACCATGAACAGGTATCCAATTATACCATGGCTTGAAACGAGGTTCTGACGTGAAAAATGGCGATGTCATTTGAAACTGTAGCGGTCTTTTTGTTTTTGTCTTCGAAAGAACTAAATCAGCGGGGCTTGGTTCGTGTAAATTTTTCCTCAGAGGTTCCATCCTTTCAGTTACAGATTTGAACATCCAGCTTAAATTTGAATTTTTACATTCCTTTGTTTCCGGTTCTGTTTTTTCATCGAGATCTTCATCGTCGGTACTATCGACAATTTCCTGTTTCGTTTCTTTAAATCGCGGTACAGATGTGCCGAACGGTGTTGTGGGATAGTGCGCTATATGACATATTTTAGAATTCGTATTATATTCAGCTGGACCAGGCCCCTCGTGTCTTATTGGTTTAAACCTCGGACCTCGTAAACCAAAAACCGGCTTCTCTGGTAACCTCGCATGACATTCTTTTGTCGGTGGTTCTGGTAAGTCAAATTCGCTTTTTAGCGTGTATGCAGTAGGCCCCGGACCTACATTGTATTGAGATGTTATGAACCTGTCTGCTTTCGGGCCCAAAAATTGTAGGTCTGTCCCTTTTGGAAATGTTGGCGAGTAAGTTGCCGGACCTGGTAAATTATCTCTTATATTTTTTTGTTGAACCATTTCGATAAATCGATATTGTTTTGAGTTTTTCCGTCTGTTAAATCGAATTTTTTCGGCACACAAGTATGATTTAGTAGGTTCATGTTTAAAATCGTAAGTGGTAGGTCCTGGCGTATCGTCCACAGTTTGACTTGATCTTTTTGTTGTCCATTGACTCCATTTACACCCGCGGTAAAAGGCGCCCGTTTCCTTTACTTCAGTATTGATGAAAGAAGGGCTTTCTTTTCCTGGATCAACAAGTGACCGTTTTTTACTTCCATCAGGAAGAAGTAGAAACCCTCTGTCTCTTTTACACGGCATGGATAAACCTTCATCTGTGTTGGATCGAGGAAACGGGCCTATATAGATTTTCTGCTGATATGGTGGTTCAATAATTACATTCTTTTTTGGGTCATCTTCAGGTTCGCACTCGCATTTCTTTTGTAAATCACATTCACAGAGAATATCATCCAATTCTTCTTTTGTGAGAAGTTCGTACGGAAAACGCGGCCGTTTAGCTAAGAATGACGAACAATTTGGTATCTTATCGAAGTTCTTAGGATTATATATCGCATGTGTCCAAATTTTATTAGCCTGTTGACAAACACGTGGAGATTTTGAAAGAAAAGGAGCTACATTTGCTTTACTTTTAACATTTGTAATAGTTTCATATGTTCCAGGGTCGAGAAGAGGATAATACTGCGGCAATTTTGAAAACCTTTCCTCCAAATTATAAGCCATTTCCTTAAGAAAACATGAACGAAAAACTGATGTTATTGATTTTAATAAAATGTTACGCGATGCTTATATAATCATTGACAAATGATTGCCAATAATTTCTGTCATACTGGACAGGCTGTCATTTTTGTATTAATAATCAATAAATTATGAAAGCTAGTTTTTTATTTTTGCAGTTTTATTTTTAGTCATACATGTTTATTAACAGATTAAAAGAAATTGTTTTATTATACAAAAGTGAATTATTGAATTAAATTACCAAGGAGGAATAATTATTCAACAATTTATTAATTGTAATTGACTGTTTGTAAACATAATGCTATTTAATATAAATAGCATTGTATATTGTTTAATACGTTGGGAATGGAGGCAGCAAAATGAAATATAGTCTCAATATTCTTTTAAACCTTAATTTAAGCTGCTTTATGTATAATAGATACTATTTTATGAGCAGAGTGCGCAAAAAGTACGAGGTTTCATTAACCTTACAATTTTAAAATAAATATAGGTTACTAAAAATGACTATAACAAAATTAAAACGATACCCTTAATATTAGAAAGCGTGTAATATTAATATTTTTATAAATAGAAAATTTTAACATCATCGAGATTTAAGTCAAAAAATACTAGATTTATCGATAATCAAACATCGATTATGTTCAAACCTTTTTGTTTGGACGTTCCTATCAGCCGTCAATCAAATGAAGACAATTGTCTCTTTCTTGTCGCGCAACCGTAATGTTCGGTGTTTTCATTTGAACTTAATGTTTTTCATGTTTTCTTTGTAAATACATTTTTAAATATCCAACAAATATGGCATGAACAAACTTTAAAACGATTGCAATGTAAAATAGTAGATTCAAATTAAATAAATAAACTAAGTTATGGTGTAAACGAAATATATTTGATCATTAAAAATGGGTATGGCCCATTTACTGGTGTTTTTACTGTATTTGAGATTTAGTTTCGTTTTTAGTGTGGAGAAAACCGAATTTGTATTATGCAATGCTACCGATTCAAAAATAGTTAATTTTAATGTCACCTATACAGGGATACATAACAAAACCAATATGGCAACTTTACTTAAATAAATAAATAAACAGTATGTATAATAATATAAGCTTAAAATTGTACTGCAAAATTAAAGTGTTTCTATAAATTGTAATAACAAAAAATTCTACAACCAAACTTCATTTAAACACTTGCATTTTTTTGGTCAATCGCAGGCCGAAAAATGTTTCTGTCCTCAAGTATAAATATAACAAAAGTGTATAAAGGTGCTGCACTTACTTTGTGCTCTTAAAAAACTTTTTCATTGTTTTCTCATCATCTTTCCCATTAAATAAATAGTTGTTGAACATGTTGTACCAGATGAATTTACTGGGCGGGTTAAACAGGTGATGGCGGGTGTCATAATCCAGAAGGATTGAATCAAATTCCGCATCAGCTTGTGCAGCCTCATGAATTGAAGGAGTGCCCACACACAGAATATTTCTGAAAAAAGGTTACATATTAATGAACATGGTAAAATTCCAACTTTACACATCTCAAATGCAATGTATAAGCTGGTAGCACCCTCCTACAGGGACTAGACCGAGTGATATAATAGTCTGCTAGAATTTCTCAAGGAGTTGGATTGGCTTAAGGCTATCCTCAACGTAAAATAAGCAGTTGCAATCGGTTGCAGAAACCAACCCGCATAGAGTAGAAAGAGACAAAGTAAATAATATCATTACAATTTTTTTGGTCTTATTGCTAATTCTCTTACCTTGATATAATGCAGTGGCAGTGTTATCTGATTTGTACAAAGACATTGTTTATTAATAACTAACTAACAATGTCTTTGTACAAATCACTACTGTCTACTAATACTAATATAAAAATTAAGTTACTTATTTACATTAAATTTTATTTAGGTTTTAGAAAATTTCAATCACATGATACATAATTAATGAAGTTATCAATGAAAAAATATATGTATATCTGGCTACTGTGACATATACAAGCACCTAGTGAAACAACAGCTGTCTTAAAACCTGACCACCAACTATACCATCCCCAGTGGTACTACCATCATGTCAGTCATTAGATGCAAACTACAATTCAAAGGCTTCCCCCAAAGTACACTATTGTTACTGACTATATGGTAACTCAAAAATATTAACTCTAGCCTTTTTCTCTACATCATTAAGGTTTAAGCCTAAATGGTAAATCTATGGAACGCTACATAGCTACATAATTAAAATTTGTAGTATTAATTATAATTAAAGTAAAAACAGTCATTTAGGAGCCAGTATTCACCTGATTTTGTTGTTCCTGAGTATGCCAAGAACAGTGCTAATTGATTTCTTAGAAAACAGATACTGCGCCTCTCTTTGATCATTCTCAAGAGGAGGAAGCCAGGTTGTTGGCTTTGCCAATTGTTCATCTGTAAGTGACATGACCACTTTGTGATCTTTCAAGTGCTTCTTGCTCTGGCCCAATATGTACAGCTCCTTACATGTTTCACAGTACGCTCTGTTAGTTGCATGTTTAGTTTTAATCTGTCAAATAAGTAAAAGATTTTAATGATTATTCCTGTCTAGCTGATAAATTGTGATTGGCATAGCTGGAGTAATTAACATAATATAATGTTACAGATACTTATAAAATAATGCATGTCAATCTAGGGTCAGAAACATGGTTTATCATTGCATGCCTCAAAGAGATTGAATCAGGTATTCATTCATCCAAAAGTTAACAGACAACCTTGTTAAGATCTTTGTTAGAAACTGGATGCAGACTTTTTCGACCAGTTCCAATAGAAATCTATGGTGCAGGCAAGTGGCTATTTTATAACTGAAATAATGATTATATTTTAAAGTAAAATGCAGATTTGCCTTAACAATCAGTATGTGTTCTTAACAATCAGTATCAAGACATCAATGACACTAAATAAAAGACAATTGAAAGGCACAAAAATTTAAATAATGAAAAGTAATTCGAGTGTTAAGAAGACAAAATGTTCCAACTTCCTTGTTGTTAAAAAATGATCTAAACATGTATAGTAGTTACAATGCTAAAAACTAGGAACATAGTCAACAAGAATACTAAAACATTTTTAAAAACAATACTTAAAATACAGCATGTACATGAAGGACATTATTAACATTAATTTTTAAAAATACGTGCTATGATTTCAGAACATAAATCCAATAGAATAATTGATTTATTAAACCGTTATGTTTGCTCTAATAGATTATTTAACAAAATAATTGATTACTGATCAAGAATTACTTGTGAAATAAGAGGTTTGATATTCAATTGAGGGTATGCAATACTAACCATCCCGTATAACTATCTAATAAAGAATGTAAACGAATGCTAATTGATTGACCATATCCCTAAACGACCTGTAAAGACTAACCTCGTTAAAATTTTTCCATGCTGATGTTTTATCAAGTTTAGGTATCAAAGAATAATACTTCGCGTTGCGTTGGCGAACATTTTCCTTTTTCCAATCTTCCTCCTCAATATGCACAGTGCAGTCCTGTTTCTTACGGCACAAAGAACAGGAGAAATAGCGGCCTTTTTCTGACGAAAACAAAAGAGTTGGCCCGTGAAGACATAGCGGGTGGTTAGTTACGTCTTCAGCAATAACCTCAACGGACGAAGCTTTTTGACTCTTTGTATCTTTCACTTGACCATCGAACTTTCTTTTCTTAGCCATATTATAACCCTAAAGAGCTCACTATATTCTTTTAATAACAATCTTAAAAACACGTGAATATGACAAATGTCAAAAAATGTCAAACCCGGACAATAACCCGGCGAAAGAATGACGTTCAAAAATGTATTTTGTAAAAAATGATAGACAGTCTGTATTCGATGGTTTACCTAATATTTAGAAATTTTTTATATAAAGTAAGCGATTAACTTAATAGAGTGCCAGTATTTTAGTAAAGCAATAAAAATCGCAATATTTTGTTCCGGTGTTAATATTAGAATAATTAAACAAATACAAAGTTAATTATTCTATCCAATTCTTACCATGACTTCGCTTTACTAATTTTATTGATGTTTATCAATTGAATCTGCATTAGGATTAAGGTAAGAGAAGATTATTAGGGTAAGAAGCAAAAGAACTACGTTGTACAAATATAGGTGAAAAATGGTATTTGGAAATACTGGTTATTACCATCACGAGTTTGTTTCCATTGCTATAGAGCCAAATTGTGGAATTTCGTTGCAGTTTTGGGCATGCTATTTCAATTTATGGGAGGGATCGGTTATAGATAGCGAGCGTACATTATACTACGCAGGTTTACCCTGTATAATTCTGGGATCTGAAGGATCCCAATTTTATGAGAACTGCTTATTTAGAGGCACTTAATACTTTTTGTATGACCTTGCATGGCAGGTTGTTATTATAATTTTGATTAAAATTGCTGTTGGATATTCAATGTATACTAAAATATTATTATTATAACAGTACTGGCAACTTCCCTGTTTCATTTTTAATTTCTTGAACCGGTGTGAGATTCAATTTGATTCTTATTGACACTCTTTGACATTCTTTTATTTCGCGCAGTAATAAGAAAAGTTTTAAAAATGAACGGTTTAGTGAAAACGGCGCATAGAGTTATTCAAAATTGCGTTAAAAATACAAGTTTGACCGGCGCCCTAGTCTCACGCACCCATGCTCCGGTGAAACGTGACTTCACCAGGGGAATATGGCACATGAGTTGTTCCAAGAGATTGGATGGAGCCAGTACTGCGAGCTTATTGCACAACCATTCAAATACTTGCAGTTGCGGTTGTGGTCTAAAAGCGCTCCACACAAAAGGTAGATTTGTATGTTAATTTTTTTAGGTTATATGATTACACCACGTTTAATTCATTCTCTATTTAAGATTTACTATGTTTATAATTCTGCTTATTACAATAATAAATGCGGAATATTCTACTACTCTATTAAATATTCTACTATTCTATTAACTTGCATTTTTGTTAAACAGACCAACAAAGCGAACGCGATAAAACCAAACCCCTCGGTAAGTCCCCAATCCTATCCTACCTCCCTCGCTTACATTCCTATTGTGTTCGTTGTTATTGTAGTTAATGCTTAAGTTGATTATGTAATAGTCATTTTTAGAATAGTGTGTATTCATAAATTAATTGGTACTAAAATTTATTACTGTTTGTATGTACAAACAGTCTTAAATTATAGAATTAATAATTGATGTATTTTTAGCTATTTGTTACAAGCATTAGTATAAAATGAGTGTTTCAATTGGATATTATACAAAGTTTAAAATATTACCTTTTAACTAAGATGTTGCAGGATTGCTTAGTCTCAGATTGAATATTTGTCCATTGTTTTAATTGTCTAAGATTTTCTTTCAAATTTAATATACACCAATTGCACTGTGTGCAGTCAAATTAGGGATTTAACTAGTGTTAATGATGATGAGGAAATGAAGTGTATGTAGTAATTTATAAATGTATGTCATTATTAACAATATTTTATAAACATGATTAGTGTAATATATATATATTCATAACAAAATAGATTAAAAAACCATATATCAGATTGCCAATAATATTTGGTAAATTAAAAGGTAACCCTTGGAAGGTATAGGAAAAAATTTATCACTGGTTTAGGCATTAATTTATTAATTAAATGCCTGGCACAGGAAAGCATTTACTGGTGTACCTGGTTACCTATAAGTTATTTCCGAAGTAAATGCCCCAAAGTATAGAATACTGTATTGTTAGTTGCTACATCCCTGTATCACTAATCTGTCGTGTTACAATCACTTCAGGCTCAAATACAGGGTATAACAAATAATATTTACATCCAGAGGCAAGAATTCCCATTTTGTTTCTGTATAAGGGTATTAGACAAATGTGCACTTACAAAATGTAACAATTAATTATAAGAATTGAATAATAAAATAATGTTGCATCTAGACATTCATAAATGGAATGTAATTTTTACACATTCATTGTTTAACAATTTCCATTCATGTATGCCGCTGGCCTCCTAAGAAGTCTGAAGTTCAACCAGAGAGCAATGGAAAGGGCTATGCTCTCATATCCACTGCATGGATGAATCAGAAATGAGGAGAACCATAGAACTCTTTCAAATGGCAACTACAGTGAACATGGCTAAGATTGCATCTAAATGTGTAGGCATCATACAACTGGTCATTGTGTGGTTGTCTTTGGAGGTTCCTATGCTTTGTAGCTGCCCAACAAGGTCTGCAACTCCAGTGGTCAAAGCCATAAATAGAAAGAGAAGTCTCCAGAAGTTACTACTAAAATTTCAGAATAAATTGAATTATGTACTCTTTAGTTTCTGTTAGATGTCAGTGCTATTAGCCTCTTGGGGTTGTAACAGCTGTCTGTCACAGGGCTCGCAGATTGGAAATCATTGCCTTGACTGCCAAATTCTGTAAAATTTTGTAAAAATAAAATTAGTGACTGCTAAATTAGTTATTGCGGTTAACCAATTCTCATGCAATTGAAAACTAAATCTTGCAAGTGTTCACAGCAGTGCAAGTCCAGTCCAAAAAATATACATATCCTTTAATTATTGTGTTATTTATTCAGGTGAAAGAGAACTGGTGGAGTTTCTAACGGAGGAAATTGTGGCTGAACGCAAGGCACAGAAACTGAAGGTGCTGCCCTCGGATGTTGAAGGTTTTGTGGTTAAAGGAGATGGCGCTGAGGTGGTCCTTACCAAACAACTAAAAGATGAAACGTAAGCTGAAGTTTAAAAAATTACTCTTTTGATTTCTCTTTTTGAAATGTGTTCCATTAACTCTAATCTCATTGAGCTTCACTGTACCATTGCACAAATTTAATGGGGTTATTGTGATCTCCACAATTTTGCTTTTTTCTATAAATTTAATTATTATTTTTCTAATTATAATATAATGTAAATGTTTAAAGATATAAAT
>DWIC01000735.1:0-10603 GCA_018248135.1 Battus belus
TCTCTATACTGTCTATACGTACGTACCGCGTGTATATACCTATAACGCAATGTCGATTCCACTGCCGCTGCAATTCTAACGTCGTATGTATGCGTCGATGGTACTGACGGTTTTTATCTTAATTACATAATTAATTACTCCAAAAACTACTCCAGTCAAATAATAGTTATAGCTTCATCCCAAGCTTTGATGTATGATTATTATTATAGCGGACTATTTATTATGCAGATGCGGATTTAAAATCCAGTAGCGCTCCGAGCGGCCGGCCTATTCCATTCAGACATTTAAATTCGAGCGACGGAAATATCACGCTGCGATAAATTATTTACGACCTTAAAAACACTTAGATATAACAAAAATCCATTTCCATTCATAAGTCGAAACGAAATACGGACCGCTGGGCCTCTGCCACACGAGCGACGATCGTAAAACCCGTTTAGATTTTGATAATTTTATTAACGATCGAATGCAAGGAACGCCGAGTGCGAGGGACCCCTAAACTCCCATATATTACGGCATTAACACAAATTATACAAGTCCGGAGCCACAACATAGCGCTCGCGTAGGCGTCTCCGTCTTAAAATCTGTCGTACGTAATTATTACGAGACGAAGAATTTTAATGCGTTCGAAATATCGTTTTCTTTATGACAATGGATACTATTTAACTGGATCTCCGAAGCCTATGAAGTAGTGTCGCGGCACGTTTTATACAACGTCTAGCATTTATAGCGCAGCTATTTGATGAAACTAAATACAAATTACATAGAAATGTCAACAACGGAATATTTAGTCAAAAATTAAAATAATGTTTAATTATATCATAAACATTCTTTGTAAAAGGTCTTGAATGTTTGTCACGCTCGTTCGGTGAATAAATTGCATTCCAATTGGAAGAGAACCCAAACAGGTCACATCGTTATAAACCGCTTTTATAATTCCTAATCTAAACCCTTTATGAAATTTAAGAGATCCAAGAAAACATTAAGGCGGACCTCAATTTGTAGAAGCGCAATTATATCGACATGCACCAAGGGTTCCATTCACCGTAATTATTGTCATCCATTCACTTAACGTCATTACTCGGCTGCAATATCTTCTTTCAAGCCTTCCCTCTTTCGTAGTGACATCTACACTAGCGTAAATAATTTCCCTTCGGCTCCGCATTCATTAGGGTCACATTGTTTCCTTAGAACTGATTTTACAGGCGTTATGTTCATAATTCGATTATGATTGCATAATTACAGCCACGGTTAGTTGCACTTCGTAGAATGAGTTCTAGTATTCATTATAGGTATATATTAATAAAAACCGACACACTTAAACAATCTTATGTCAATAAAAATTGTTAAAATAACAAATTTTTCATCAGTATCAGTATGAGTATGAGTAAAAGTATTGGACTGTTTACCGAAGATTGTATTTTGAAATCAGTGCAGAGGCTATCTGCTCTTGGAAATTAATTATAATTGTATGAACCTTTAGTTTAAAAACTAGTTTAAAGGAAAGCATGTGTAACCTGTTTAGATAGCACCCATATTCTAATAAGACCCATTGGAAGCCTGCATTCAGCGTAATACGAAGAATTTAACAAAGGTTATCTTTCCGCCTTATGGCTTGTCGGTTATTGGTCTACACGCCAGAACGTTAAGCTCAGAGCGACCACCTGCACCCTGGTCAAAATATGGTTAGTTCAAAATATTGGTAAGAATTAACAATTATTGTTTTCGATATAAACAAAGAAAATCCTTTGTATCGTATAACGAAGTTACTCGCAGTGATCAGTGGGCGCACGTTTCATGGCCTCGCTTGTAAAGAAGTGCTAAAACGCACATCACAATTACAACGCACAGCCTCCGCGTTATCCGCCATTAGTATCCACTTACATAACAGCGATATCTAAGATACGTTAATCATCCGTCGCTTTGATCTTTAGAAACGTTAACTCTTCAAATTCCCGGTACAAACAGAGGGCGACGAGGCAGCCTGTTGATACACAGCGAATCAATTGAACAAACTGCTTTCGGCCACAAATAGAAAGAAAACGATCCGTCGTTGCGTCAGCGCAGATTAATTAAACTTCTTACGACCAAGTGTACGTACTTCCATTTAAGTCTCGTCGTAGTAAAGTACTTTAATTAGTAGATTTCCATTTGTCGTACACCTGGTAAAAGCTATTTGACTTACTATTGGAGAGGCAATCGGCGCCTCGCAGCGCTTAAAGCAATTTAAACCTTCACACAAACAAATAGAACATAAATTAGTAGTCGCACGTTAATTCTAAAAGACGTTTTATGAAGACAAGTAAAGTCACCAGCGATCCCATTGGTCGGTGGAGTGTTAACGCAACCATCACGAATGGTACATTTTCAAATAGTTGTAGCCATAATTTGATAGTCTTTACATCTCTACGTTGCTCACTTGTGAATTAAGTTATATTATTTGTTTTGGAACGACCACGCTAATACATATTTTTTTAGGTTTTAACGGTTTCATCATTTGGTTAAATATCACGCGAAGTCAAAAGCAAACAATAAGAAATCACTTCGGATACGTACAGCGCTCAAATCGTGCCGGGCACTCTGACTTACGGAGATCTATAACACAATGAAGTGCTGCGTTAGTGAATGATGTTGTTTATTTCATTCCGAATGGCCCGGGGGTTGAGTGTTCGAGCTCATCCTTCATACATTTGACGCGATGCCGCGTGTATCTAATGTCATCCATTTAACTGCCTCGCGTTATTATTGTCATCTCTCTTTCAAACGAGTCATTAATGTAAACTCCAATCAATTATATCAGTTGAATAATCTACTGCCCCGGGCACATTTCCAATACTGACTTAAAATATGTCTTCTCGTCTAACAGTATATCAACTTTCTATAAATAACTCGTAACATAATGCGGCTTCTTGTGAACCGTTGTTGCCCGTATTGGTTGCCACCTAACAGATTTCATACAATCATGTACCGATGTCGCCATGATGATGATAATTAAATATCAGAAATAAACGCGTATTCGTTTAATAAGTGACACACGAAGCGTCGCCATATTTGTCCCGACACAGTAGACAATTAGCGCGCCGGTGTGTTAACGATACAAATTTGAGCTTTTTGGAAATTTCTAGAACGAGGTTTTAGTTCCGCGGAGCATTGGACAACGTTAAGAAGAAGGTCATTTTTTTACGTTTTTCCACAAAAAAATACTGACAATGGTAACATGTTAAACTTAAATAAAAATAGATTTTAAATCTTTCTAGTTTTATATTAAAATGTTCCAACTCGACGGCCGAGAAGAGGTAAATAACCAAATGTCATACTGAATCTGTCCCGAGGAAAATAAACAAAGTTCCTGTCACGCGATTTATTGTGTAAGTCGGTAGAAATAGGCCCATTGAAAATGTAAAGTATGCGGTAACGGTAAACCTAATTATAGAACTAGTAACGAATTGAGCCACTCACGACATAGCTATGCAAGTCGTCGATGGAGATGCGCAAAAAACCAATCGTGAGGTGAATACGAAAACTGACAGAGATAAACCGAACAAAAAGATGATGTGAAAACTGTTATACGGTGCAACTACGAATAATTGGGCGAAATTATACGCTTACTATCAAATCTTAACGATTAGTTGAGCTTGAGTCATGAACTACGAATGTATGATATGACAAATATAGAAAGTTGCGCATACATTATGTTTATAATACAATAAATAAATTGCATGATTATTTCGCGTATGAACAATTGAGACGGTGTAAAAGTCCATAAATATTGCGTTATCTCATGTCGCCCCGGAACGATTAAAATGTGGGACGATTTCATTTCGGGGCTCGACGTGCCAGCAGGGCCGCAGCCTTACATAGGTACGTACCTAGTTATTTGTTGGAGCGACAAAAACCGATCTCATTTAGCCTCACCGGTACCAACAAAACGTGAAAGGTAATTTCATACTGCATTTTTCTGTTTGACACGCCTTTACAAGCACTTTGCCCTTTCCACGTTTATTGTTTTTTTACTGATCAACAATAACATTAACTTACAGTCGGAACACTCCGGCGTGATTTCATTTGAGCGTCTCACGCTTCTCTCGGCTATACAAGTTTTTCGTATCGATTTTAAGTAAAAACTAATCTGTGTATCTTTTGTTAAGAGAGTGAATTATATTCGATGTCTGTAAATATTTTCTTGCATCGAGTTTATTTATTAATTCACCCATTATTGTTGCCCGCGGGCCGGGCAGATGTTACTCACAATAATGCAGTATTATGAAATATCACAATTAGTCGCAAATGTGGTAAAATGCACACATGCGACATTATTACTATTTTGTCTTATTGTTGCGTACAAATATGAACCCATACAATTTGGGGAACTCGCTATAATCCGCGTTGATTCTATTGTTACACTAGCGAGCGGGGATACTCCGGCCCCTCGTGTGCGCCGCGAGAGAACCTCTAAATTCAATCATTAGCGAATTCAAAAACGGAATCGTATCAATCTGTGGAACGGTTTAAGAGACGGTTGGCGAAGA
The DNA here is from genome assembly GCA_018248135.1 of Battus belus. Classification (NCBI taxonomy): domain Eukaryota; kingdom Metazoa; phylum Arthropoda; class Insecta; order Lepidoptera; family Papilionidae; genus Battus; species Battus belus. The sequence continues at coordinate 4,530 of DWIC01000735.1, forward strand.
ACGGTCGCGGAATGGCCGATCATCAATGCGATCATTAAAACGCACCGTGAATAAATTAAGGCGCGGTCATATTGTACAGGTGGAGCGGACGCTCCGGGCCACGGGCGGGATGGGAGTCGGCCGGCCGAGTCGTGTCGAACATCGGCCGCGTTATTAATAATCCGCATTCACGGGCCGCACGAGCGACGCGAGCCCGGCCGCGGCGACATTCCGCGCCATTGTCCCGGCTGCCCCGGCCGCCCTGCGCGCCCCGCCCGCGACACTTTTGTCTATCCGCGCCCATAAATCACTTCGTCCGGCCGACGCAGGATTATTTACCTCTAACGACGGATCCGTCTCACTACATCGATTAATTAGTACAACACTAGAGATAAGATAGCGGGGAAAGCGATCGCTTTCAATTTCCTCTCGAGGGGCACTCGGCGTAAAGTGTGCGTTAAGTGCGGACAATCGGAGATAAAGCGTGCGAGACGCGACGAGAGAGCTCTCCCTTAATCCGGTGATCGAAGATTGCGAGGAAACGTTTTGTCGTGGGGCGGCCCGGGCCCAGGCCCGGCTCGCATTGTGTGCCGCCACCTCGCCGACGCATCGCGGTGACGTGGGCGTCCGTCCGACATACTGGCGTGTAATTAAATCTATGAGATGCTAATGGGTCTCATTCGTCGAGGCCGCACCGCGCTACAGTCGCGATAATGGATGTTTTGTTCACTAAAACGTGATTTCTTAATCGTGTGCCGTTCGGCTCGTTATAACTTGATGGCACCGAGAAGGCTATCGCATTTTTCAATTAGATACTAGCACTTTAGTTTCCCTTTAAAAACATTTTTTAGAATCGTTTATAGCAACACGATCGCTTGCTCGGTTAATTGATTAAACAACAAATGTGTTTACATTAGTTTAATCACAGCGTAGTCTTGCTCTAAAGAGCTATTATCATGAGAGTACAATAGCCATCGCCATCACTTTATGGCATCGATACTCAAACGCTAGAAAGTCGTAGAGTCGTTCCGTGGTGCTCGATGGAAAATCATTTTGTTCAGATAACTCCAAATAACTTATGCCTCAATAGTTTCCATTATTCCTGTATTTTATCCGCGCAAGCTCTACTTAAATGTGTGTTGGCATATGTATGAGATGAGCCTATCATTGCCATTTAATTACTATCTGAAGTTTTCAACTTGTTAAGACGATAGCGTGGTTAGTACACCTGGTCGCGACGCATTAAGTTCGACTTAGTTAGGTGGAAACATGTATTTGTGCTTATGAATTAGCATAAATATCTGAATACGCACAGTACGCGACCGTCTAGTATTTTATTAAATCGTCCTGCCGCGCCTGTCGCCTCACACGACGCGGCGCAGACACTGTGTCGTTTGAAACACAACAAATTGATTGTAATGTGAATGTGTTTGGTATAACTGTGATTCAAGTCCAACGTCTTCTGACTTTCATTAGACGGTTGCTTGGTCATTCCTCTTTGACCTCGCAATGAGAGAGCGTGTCCTGCACTCGGCAAAACGTTTTCCAGATAACATGTGGACGGAGCACAGCGTCGGCGAGACGCCCGAGGCATCCCGCTATCAGTGCTATCGGACTGGTTAATATACTTATTAAGTTACTTCGATAGCAAAAGTGAACCAGCGCTTGTTTAGCTTTAGGGAGTAATTAACAGAATGGGCCTTATCCGAACATTTAATCACGACTCCTAATTATTGGGCGATTAATCGACCATCCTCTTCGAAAACGATGTGAATTTTTATGAAGGCCTGGAACGTTATGAACGCATTTCACATTCAAAGCAATTAATTTTTATTAAAAAAGATAAATACATTGATTTTAAATAATTGTTATTATAATAAATGCTTATTTTAGTAATTACTTAAAATTTATGAGAACGTGAAATAGTCATGATGTATTTATTTTAATCAACAAATCAATGACTCGGCTAGTTTGTTTTAGATGCAACGAAGGTAGCGCAAGCGAATTCATTGTCCTGTTTCCTTCTGTGAGTGGCATAAATTAAGGCTTTGCTCTGAGATGAGAAAAGTAGCAAGTATATGTGTGTATTAACTTTAACTAAAGAATAGACAAATTTGTCGGCTGTGTCTTATAAATACTCATATGTGTTCTAATTCGTTTTATAATGTAAATAAGGATTGATAAATTGTTGAAAATTATGTAAGGTTTTATAAATAATTTTAAATTGTATTATTATGACTAGCTTTCGGACCAAAAAAGCTTTAACGATCTACAGCTTTTTATTATTTTTTACATAAAAACAACATAAAAAGATAACAACTAAGAGCAAACAAGTGGAATAGCAAATTACGTTACGAAATACCGACACAAATACACATAGCGATAGAACAGATCCATTGTAGGCAAACACCATTGTTGCCCCGCAATGGTAATTGGATCGAGGGTCAAATCTTATTGATTAGCGAACAAAAATTTGTGAACAAAGCGAGCCTGGGATCGTCCGGCCACCGCCCGCATCTGAAACATCCAACTTAACATATCAATAGGTATTTTAATATCGACACGCATCACTTCATTTAATTGCATTTACAGAAAGCACGAATCGATTTGCTCCTGATTCCGTCCGTTAGTTAAACTGGCGGCCGAGCCTGCTCTGCGGTGTTCAATATTTATAATAATGTGCGCACGTTACTAACATGTCAATTAACGTTACGCGGGAAAAGTAATTGACGGCATACGATCGTTCAATAAAATAATGGAGGCCAGCCTTATTAGAATTGTCGTTCAAATACTCAAAAGTAATATTTTATTAACAAATTTTGTAACATTCTCGATTTAATTTATATTCCATAAAGGTATAAGATGTAAATAAGGTTCGGATAGAAAACTGTCGACGTATTGACGTTGAAAATATCGCGACTATGTTAGCTGATGGATTTAATAACTGCACACATGACCAAATTAAGAATTACGCTCAAGTGGACCGGGGCGCTGCCTAATACGGAGCCTAGAGGTAAGATCGCTTCTAATTAAAACGATGTATACACTCACATAAATTCATCAATGGCATCGAGAACGGCAACTTTGTATAATCTGTCTAATAATAATTTTTCTCTGCACATTTCCCTGGAGCATTAACGCCAGCCGTCAGAGGAATCTGTTCAAAAGTGTTAAATCGGTTACTGTAATAATGATGGATTCCGTTCCAACCAGACAGCCCGCAGCGGGGGTGTTTTACCCCACTATACAAATAAAATATTTTTATTATTAACTAGTTATGCTGCCTCGCTCGCACACACGCGATCACCCAATCCAGCCCTCACTGTCGCACCGTTTAATCGAAATCATATTTCTGTTTTGTCATTATGGTATCACGTTTAGAGAGTTCCTCTCTATTGTCCCGGATTTTAAATCGTCGGTTTCTTGTTTCCAATATGGCTCCCAGAATGTTTTCTTTTTTGATAAATCTCACCGGCAGTAACACGAAACCTTCTCGAGTAACAATTTTAATATTTAGGATAAAATCAGATAATATTTTTTTGTTAATGACATTTGTATTATAATTGACGATGCATGCGTACGGTACCCTATATCAATACCGTAATTGGTTACATCGCCATCTGTCGACTGGTAGTCGAAATATTTTTTTCCTATTTGCCATGCCTTTCTTAATGAATAGAGCCGCCGTGCCATGAAAAGGTGCAACCGTGTCAAAATTGTACAATATTGTTTAAAAACCTAAGACTAAGCCATATGAGCTCCTTTCATCATCACGGCCTTACCTGTGGGGGCTCACAAAAAACACCGCAGGTAGCCCATTTGTTTGTTATTAATTCTCGCGTCGAACTTCGTTTTTTTACAGTCGACCACTTTAATATCGTAAGAATATTAATTATAATTATAAACGGGCTCGTCGCGTTCGTTATAAGGCTCGCTGTTGCCCTTTAGTTTTGATTCTAAATTTAAATCTGATCATTTATCATGCGACAATGTCGGTTTTATCTCTGTTGCTTTTTTTAAGATTTATTATTTCGTGGCGATGCGACCAGCTTGGGAGTAAGTGTGTCATGAATAACATTCGACGTTCTTTGTTAAGCTTCAAGCCATAACGGAAAAATTAATTATTTTTGTCAGCATAACTAAGCTTAATTACTTACGGAATCACCTGGTAGAATGAGTGTACATGAATTAATGCGCCAAAATAACAAATGTCTACTGTCTTCAAGCTCACACGGATTTATATGAAGCTGTCAAAATATTTGATAAGAGAAGTAAACCAAGCCTTTGTTTTTGTTTTAACAACAAGCCATATGCGTGCTAAACTTTTGAGGTAAACGCACGAACTGAATAAAACTTAAATATTTTTTAAATATTTCTTAACTTAAATATTCGGATGTAATGTCCTATTTATGTACAAGTAAAATTTAAACAAAGCCGTAATTAAAAAAAAAATTAAAAAGGAAACTATATTTTATATCGTTTATGTATATAATATACATATATAGTCTATACTATGTTTATATGTTCCGGACATAACGTTACAGTGATTGCACCGGCGTACCGCGAATTATCAAGAAACACCCAAACACGCTTTCTGAACACACTAACAGATGCAAAGAATAATAAACAACAACCAGTCGATTGAATATCAAACGATTGTATAGATACAAAAGATAATAATTATGAATTATACATATACATACAGAAGACGGCATGCATTCAAAACAAGGTGCTAGCAGTACAAACTTTTACTTTAAATAAGCCATTATTTGGCTAAAGACACCAACTCGATTCACATGAATATTTTACAGCTCTGACTCTGTCTGTTTATCTAGTCTGGAGGATCGTGTCATTTGCAAGACCACGAACCGGCAAACGCAACGAAGGATGTCCGCAAGCTGCATAGACGAGTTTTTTAAGGTCGTCCAAACAAACACGTTGCTGGTCTCTTCCAATCGGTACTGACAGAAATGAGAGCTTGTGCTTGTAAATATGCTACTACATTGTATGACAGTAATGCTTCAGTCGTCGTCAAAGCAATAGGTTTCATCACATTATAAATATTAATTTAAACTCAGAAAGAGATCATCTATTCACTTTCATATAAAATAAAAGACTGTCCCTTCTTTCACGAAGACAGTCGTTGTGTATATGTATACAAGAATAACGCACTCAGCTACGCGTCAAGATAATTTGAAAAATCTATTAATTAATTTTAAAGTAATTTTAAACAAATTTTTGAATACCACTACAACGAAAGTTAAAGGTATTTTTAAATTAGCTAATTATATTTGTACAAAATGTCAGATTAGCTCAAGATCGTAAATTACGGCATCTGACCGGAATTAAAATGCTACAAATGGATTGTGTCACGCCTGTTGAAATCATGCTAAAACCTTCGCAGATATGTAGAGAATAAATTATATTAATAGCAGTTTTTTTACCACGATCATCTGAATTGTATTTACATTTTAATTTAAACGCTATTCAAGTTTTAAAGTCATTATATTCACGTATTTAAGTAATTCAGAACGGACCCACCTGCGATATATGCGATGGTTTTTTCTAAACAATGTTTTAACTTAGAAACAGAGAGTACTTTTTTAAAATCCTACTTCGTAACAAATTTAGAATTTAATGTCGGCGAAATAGTTGGTTATTAATAACCATGTACAAAGATAGAGTAATTGGTTGTTTTAAGCATATGTACCTATATACATTAAAGAGGTGAATGTTTAGTTCGTTGGTGTCAATTAATGTATAAGTACACTCTCTCCAGAAATCAACTGTTTATGTAATTACAAATAACGTTATTTAATTACGATATATTTAAATTAATAATTATTTATTAACTGGCCCTGCAGACTTTGTTATTGGCCAGTCACATTTCTGTAGAAAAAAAATTGGTATATATTTCACAGTGATCACAGCTTTAAAGTTTTTTTTTTGCTATTACCAACCACAGGGTAATAAGTAATTTTTAAAATATGTTAACATAAAATGAACGCGAAAGATTAAGCTAGGAAGATGATGAAAACGATAATACGACATAGAGTATAAGAAACCGAACGCATTCATATGCACCACATTCAAAA
>DWIC01000736.1:0-10601 GCA_018248135.1 Battus belus
CTGTAACACTTTTTATAAAGCATTGAATAAAGAGCAAAAAAGCGGAAGGGAGATATTTGACAACCTATTATATGCAATCGCTATAGAACAGTAAACAAAATATTGGGCATCTTATTCAGAATTACGTACTTTCATACGTAACTATAAGTATAACCGCCGGAAAGTAATGTCGGTTGCAAAGTTAAAAAGATGTTCTAATCGACAAAATGTTCACCTTCGTTATCAACAACCTTTTGCTGTCTAGTGTACTAATTTTGAATGCCGGAACAATAAAAATAAATAGATTTTTTTGTAATATATGCCGGAGTAGCGATATTACATAACATGTTAAAACTCTCCACTTTTATTAAAATTGTATAACGTTCAAGTTTCTGCAATATAGAGGTTGTTAGAGAAGGAGGAAAATTCTGGATGCATGTTCGTGCTGAGAAGGATTTGTTGGAGACCGGAGCTCGACGTAATCAGCAACAAATACGTGCATAGTGCGTTGGGTAACACCCAAGGTTCGAAGAAATAAAAGAAAACTATTCGAGCACATTGCAATGCTGCTGCACGGCAGCTGATGAGTGTCATATAGAAAGTCATAAAGGTGCGGTTCCCCAGACGTTCAGGGCATAGCATGGTGGATGAATAGGAACATAGAGGTATGTAGTATACAAGAGGGTACCATAGCCTCTACTTTTCAATTATGGTATCTTGTCTGAGCAGATGGGATTATTGGATTCAATATACGGCTTGCCTTTAAAGGTTCTGAGGAGTGGGGGGAACCCGCACCGCTTGTTACGATGTCGCCATCCATTTTTTCAGATTGGGGATTAAGTTTTTGTGACGTTATGTTTCCAGTGCAGGTCGCAGTAAGGGTTGTAAAATATATTTCAGGTTTTTATTACTTTATGAATGGCCTATCACTTTTTATGCAATTAGCATAGTCTATACTCAGCGGCGACTATTTAGCTAGCCTGGAATAGTAGTGATTCCACTTGACAAGTTACAGAAGAAATGGCCTCTAGAAAATACTGGCTGCTTACCTGTGCACTGGAAAAGCAACGATTGCATCGCCATAAAGCTGACCAAGACTCTCGGCGCTAACTGTGTCGTTTTCCAGCGGCCAGCTGCGGAAGTAGGCCTCCCGCAGGCGTCTCAGGGTCACGGTAGACGAGTTCCGCGGCAGCTGGAACGATATCGGGGCGACCGTATCCCAATCGCTGTTCATCTTCGACCTCAAGGTGTCGTTTTTTATAACATCTGCAATAGGTTTCCTTGATTAAACATAGTCTTTATTTACAATACGAATCTACATCAGCATTTCAGCCATACTCCACTACTACGTATAGCCAAGAAGACCGGTAAGAAATGGCTATTCAGACAAAGTCAGTCATCTATCTGTACATCTTCTGGGTCCTTCTTGGAAGTCCTTCGCTGTGCGCCTCGTGCCTTGTGGCCAATCTGCTGGACTGTATCGGTCACTTTCATTTACCTACGAGTCACATAATTCGAGATGATTGTGCAATATCATTATTTACATTTTTATTGTCCTGAACAGACGCTTTTTATATGTATACATTAAGAGCTTCAAACATTGTGAGGAACAAATTTAGATGCTTAGCTAAAGTTTCTTTATTGTAAGTAAACTTGAGGGCTTCGGAAACCTTGGTGCTGGTGATGATCGGGAGGTTGCAAAGGTCCTTAGTTCAGGCGGACACTTCTTGGAGGAACAACCCCCATTACACCCGAGAGAACTTTGACTCGGATTGTATACACATCACACTTATAAAATTATGAATATTGTTCACGAACGTTTGAAGAGCGAAAATACTACATTACAATTTTAATAAAAAATAGGATTTATTAATTTCTGAATAACTTTCATGGAAACACTTAATATTTTTTATTTAAATTCTTCACGTAGCTTACTCTTGGATACTTACATACCGAAGTCACTTAAGACTGTAGTAAGGTCTATAATATTGAAAAAACGTTAGTTAATACTATATAGTACTATTTAAAAATAAAGATAATCCCTTTTGTACGTATTCTTTAGATATAAATTTTTTCCAACTTCCAATTAAAATGAAACTAATTCTCAATAGATTTTATTGCGGCTTGTTTTTATATCGATGAACGCAGAATTAATGTGTTGGATATACACTAGGTCAAAGAAGTAACGAATTTTGGCTGTTGTTAATGTTAGAATGTAATTCAAAAGAACGTCTTACTAAATGCCATCCAGAAGAACTCGTTCCTGGTCTGGCTGATGATATAGGGCACGGGGTGCATTCGGCCGCTGCGGATGGAGTCCCTCGGGTCCTCCGTTAAGAATCGTTCCTGCCCAAAGTCTTTCTCGACCACAGGGTTCCAGATGCGTACCGGGTTGTATCCGAACTCCTGTAACATTTTTTGAAGATATTTCTTAGTAGGAGAGTCAGGGCTTCATTTTAAACATTTTAAAACAACATGATCAACTTAAGAAATATAGGTTTTATTTTTAAAAACCATTTATAATAAGTTTGAATAAGCTCTTCCCATCAAGACCTCTTTCACGACAGCTTAAAACATCATCATTTCAGTAAGATGTCCACTATCCTTGTACCTTCTTCTTATATTTCCAGGACTGATCACAAGCAGCCAGCAGTCACAATCTTTCGAAGGCTTAACCAGGACGTCCTCCTGTGCTGCAGGTGCCAGTGCGTGGTCTTTTCTCCAGAATTTAGACTATAGCGGCTATCTGTTCGGTATGATAAAAGGTCTGTCGACTGTAGTAAATTTGTTAATTCTCTGATTGCCTCCTTCATTGGTCCATATTTCCGATGACCCGCTTTGGCCATGCGTTGCCAAAAAATGGTCTTTTAACAGAGTACGCTCATGATTTTGTATATTTTGTTATCTACATTATTAAACATGTTATCTACCTTTGTTATATGTGGTAAGTTTTAAAAAGGGATGTCAACATGAATTAATAAAAATTGTATTATTAACGTTTATAACTGGCACCATGAATTGAAGAAATCAAAACAAAAATAACCAATACGTTCTTTATACTAAAGTTATTAGTATTGAATCTAGCCTTTTCCTTTTAGTAAATAACTGCCGTTTGGGACGCCCAAGAGGGTTGCAACCGGCAGATTAAAAAAAATTGAAGTTCAGTGTGCGTGGATTAGATAGTCACCGTCTGAGATATTTGCGCGGTGAGATGGGCGAGATGATGACGAACAAGACGCACACGGGAAATTTGATTACAGCCGGCTTAGCGTTTCCCTTTCTCCCGTTCTGTTTCCAATAGATGTTTGACACTTTTGCTTACTTACATAGAATCCACGTAAAGAATAACCCAGGTCTCTCCAAGGTTTGGTCTTGAGGCAATCCATGATGGCTTTGGAGGTATTCGTGGGGCAATTTAGGAGTTCCGCTTGGCGAACGGCAAGATGCATAAGGTGCCTTGGACTCCGCATACTACCGACTGGGGAACCGCTCATTGAAATGGCTCGGTGGAAGAGACCTGAGGAGAGTGCATGTTTATGTCATCATCATTTAGTCATAGCTCACCACCATATATTTCCAAAAGGATCAGTTGGAAGCAGGTTGATCCAGCACGTTGTATGCTGCGCTTGCCGGTCCTCGGTCTCCAATTCAGAACCTTAAGACCAAAGCCCCCAACAGTTCTGCGCGTTACGTAGTCTGCCAACTGGCATTTGAACTTGCAGATACGTTCAATTATGTTCATGTAAAATAATTTAAATCTTTGTTTAGCGAGGAATGATAAAGTATAAGGGGACCGTCGTTTGCCGTTGTTGTCGTTTCCGCGCATTTATTTTACAGAAAAACAGATTGATTTTTACAGCTTCGGCTTAAAAATTTGTATTCTAGATGACAAAAAGTTGTTGATAACGAAGGTGAATATATTGCTGACTTGTGAACTTGTTTAAAACTTGTTGTTAGACTTTAAAATGCGACTATACGTTTGAAGTGTCGTCGATCAGGACACGCGGGTTAGCAATTGGGCAATTAAATAGGAAGTTTCAAGTGTGACTATTAAATTTTTTTTAACTTAGTATTTGTTGTACCCTCAGGGTTATGATTTAAATAAAGACCATCAGAGCTTTAAATAAAGGACAAAACCTCCAAAGATCAATCATTAGGGGATCAATAGGGTAACCCATCTGCCACGTCGCTTTGAACCGTTTCTGAACCGTTTAGAAGTGTGTCGTCCATGGGGACTAAAAGATTAGCATGTAGGAAAAAGTTAAGTGAGACCAACCTTTGGACATCGGCGAGAGCTGGTGCAGGAGTACGCTGACAGAGCCGGCGCTGCAGCCGGCGATGGTGACCAGGTCAGGGTCGCCGCCGAATGCTGCAATATTACGCTGCACCCAGCGCAGAGCCGCGACCTGGTCTTTTAACCCATTGTTGCCAGGTGCCAGCGCGTCACCAGTGCTGAGGAACCCTATAGAATAATACCATTATTGACACAACGTCGAGACGTGCTAAACGTGTATCCAGGCATCGGACGTTCGCACCGGGTACTATACATTTTTAAATGATCTTGCACTTTTGACTATTTATAGTGACTGTCGAGAGAAGAACACCAGAAGAGTCTAGCTTTATAGAAACTGTGTAAAAGGAAAAAATCAAGTTAAGCCTTATTTAAGGTCATGGAGTGGAGACCGACCAGTAAGTGTAGCGGAAGACGTTTACACAGAAAGTGGACAGATTATCTTTTGGGCAAAAGTTTGAAATCTATGGTAAAGCTCATGTCAAACTGTAGACGCCCTAGAGCTCATACCACATAGATAAAGTTATGAATTCTTAACGGATCCTTCTATAAAGTCCTCGATATAATATTTAGATAAATTAATTCAGAAATTCAGCGACTTCCGAAACCTTAATCATGTGATCGGATCAGCTTGTGAGCGGCCTAACCACGCCGCGTCTACCGGCTCGTGGCCACCACTCGGAAACATCTCGATCTTTTATCTTTCAAAATTTATAATTAATGAACAAATTTTTAGTACAGTGGTACCTTAATGCTGTGGTCTGAGACTTGCGATCGCAAGTCGTGGGTTCGATTCTTGGCGTACAATGTTATATCATTCACAAATTTGGCGTTATTTATATATGATTGCCACCGCTCACAAACAAGTTTCCAGCGGAAGGGTAGAAGCAACCTTTGTGTTCTATAATACGCTACACTGTGATCGCCAACCCGGCTGCTAAAAGTGGCGATTGTGGTACATTCCCATCATATCATAGACATCAGTGGCGACGAACACATTTTCACTCTAATGAGATTCTTCAATAGTGTTTGTTAATTTATTGCCAAATTATTGTATTTCTATTCCGAGGCATTCCGAGGGAGTTTATTATAAAAGAGTATATAGTTCTATAAAAGAAATGTATGACATGATCATTTTTATTTATACAACCCTCTTGGTGGATATTTCGTATGTCGAGAAAGATGAAAGATTACTGACCATAAAGTAAACATTGTGCGCACCCAGACCTGACGTGAGCACTTGGATCTACGCTCAACTTTGCAACACTACAATGTTAGAATAAGTACTTTTGCGCTTGCTCTGGTTAGTTAAGCATACCAAACAGGTTATTTCTGTAGACAAATAGTGTTTAGTACATGAAAGTGACTTACCGAGCGAACCGAGGCGATAGTTGATGGTGACCAGCACGAGGTCACGGTCGAGCAGGTAGTGCGGCCCCGCCAGGTCGCTGCGCCCATTCATTGAGTAGAATCCACCGGCGTGGATGAAGAAGATAACCGGTAAGAGTTCCGACCTGGAAATATTTATTGGGATATTTTATTTTAAATATTCGTATTATATATACATTTTATACAAAGACAAAGTCATCGAACGACTGTTGCGCTAAATTTGTGAAGGTGCTACATTTTTATTTAAATGTGAATAATGCTCAATGGCCTGATTCCTGAGAAAGAAATTGATATTATAAATTTAAATTAATACTTATTAAATTCCTCCAGGATACTGAGAAAGCTACGAAGAAACAAAAATGTGATTCAGTTTTCATACTTTAGGATGTCTTCAGTTTTTATTTAACTAAACCCAAATAGTTTTCCTTAGTTCCAATTAAAAAATGTGTGACTAATGACTGGTTTTAACTGTTGTTTTGTATGAAAATATAACATGATTTTTCAATTTTGTTACGAATTCCTCCATTTTTTACTCAACATAAGAATATTCCACATATATTAAAGCAAAGGTATTTTTAAAAAGAGTAATATCATCCTTTCTTACCAGTCATCTGGCATACCTACCTTTCCTGATTGTAGAGGGTCAAAAAATTTTAATTGATTGATGGATTGCCCCCTCTTTATAAGGTTGGTTTTATTGCCTAGACAGAACCCTTCTCTAACCTATTCCCAATTTGTTCATATTATCCCGATCGTGAAGTTATACCAACGGGGACAGTACACGTGCCCAAGGGCAGGGATTTATTTACAGTAGGTCTTGACTCCACCGTTTATGACAGCAGGATTTATTTAAGGTGACTGCACCCTACGAGATCGCACTATCTGACTCTCCAAACAGGTGTTGGATTAGTAAGACGCACTCACGTACCGTCCGTCACCAAGTAAGCAATAACGATTCAATCTTCGCTCGGGACCCCACATAAGCTAGCTCCCATATTATACAAATACGATACAGGAGTTGTTAGCACACTTACTTCTGGGAGGAAATATCATCATCATTTCAGCGTAAATCGAATGTCCATTGCTGGACACGGGTCTCCTCCATAGATTTCGAATAGGGCCAATTGGAATCAACTTGCACACAGTGTCTTCTGACGACCTTAACAATTACAACAGGGAATATTATGGAGTAATTACATCGATAGACATTGCCAGTCTAATAGTATAGACCTCCCCCTTCCCCCACTGGAAAACAGCAATCAATATACCTTCTAAAATTCTTCAGAACGACGGTCCAAGTTTAGTTAGTAAATGGGTTACCTGTTATGGTTTGGGGTGTATACGTTTATCCGGAGACAGTCTTCGTCGAGGTAGTATCCGGCCGACGCGGGCATGGGACAAGCGGGACCCTCTTGGCTCGCATCCACTTCCTCAGGATATGTCAAGATTGGAACCGGAGGCTGACAATTATAACATGACAATCAAAGATATTCATCACTTACACGTACTTTATAGAAACCTTTACGTGAAAATTGAAAAACATTATGCATGTTAGTGTATCACTTAACCTTAGGTTATCGCAGTGATGAAACACTGCTTTGGAAATGTTTTATTGTTGTCAGATGCTTTAACCTAACCATATAATTTCAATTCGAACCTTAATAAAAAAAAAAATTCAAAACAAAATGTTTATTGCTATTCTTTTTCAAGCACATGGATCTTTAAATTTAAAGGAAAAACAAATACTTAATGACTGCTTTTGCAATTTATTTAACGGCTGAAATAACAAGCGATCAAGGGATATCCCTGGATTGAATTTTAACATAGACGTAGCAGAAAGGTTGCCATTTACTATGGGCCTCGCTGCCACGCTCAAAGGTGCACAAGGAGCCATTAAAACAGCTATTTGCGGGATTCAATCATATCAGATCAGAAATGAGATTATTGAAGAACAGTAATTGACATAACCAAGCGGATTGGCTGGTTGAAGTAGCCGCGGGCCTGTAACACAGCGCTTGAAGTTTAAATAGATGACCTCTGTAGCCTATGGTTCCGGAATATAAACCACGGACCGGCAAGTAAAGCGTAGAACTTTCACGCACAAGATTGACAGATGGCTTTGTTAAGGTCACCAGAAGACGCTGTATGCAGGCGTCTTCCTACCAAAAAGGTCCTATTAAAAATCTAGGGGTCAGGTATTTAGGCAGTTGAAGTTTCTCGGCAAAAACGATGATTAATACCTGGAACCGGAGCTCTGCGACAGGCGGTTGAGCATATCGAATGCCGCGGTACGCTTCGAAGGCGCGTCCCCGTCGCGACTGCATCGTGGAGCCCCTGATGCGGCCCGACGGCGTCTCAACCACAGGTTGAACCTCATTACGTTGAGCTGCACAAATTTAAAGTAATTTAACATTTAAATTATTTATTTATGTACTACGTTACGTGCCCAAGAAATACTGAATGCAAGCTACATATCGTTTGTCTTATTAATCTACAGGCGTGGTCTATGTCCAGCTGTGGACGGTTGATATAATAATAATGACATTTTGTAAACTTAAAGAAACTTTAGATTTACTAAACTATAATATAATTGGCGGGCTCATCGCATTACACGATTCTAACAAACAACATTCAGATAAATTGTAATATATTTAGAATTTAAGTGAGTGCCGACTTATACGACGTAAAAGTAAGAATTATTTAATGTAGTAGGTGTCCTCAGTTCAATTTTTAACGCTATCTTGTTCACCTTTGACAACCAACTCGTCTGATAGAAACGATAACGTGGTCGAAGATGAAGCATGCAGATTATTTCATACTCAGTCTGTGCCGATCAGAAACTTCGAGTCAAAACGCTTGGTACGCTTCCAAGCAAACTCTATAGTGTGTTGGTGGTAGTGGGGTGACTTCCTAGTCCTATAGAGAAACGGTGATGGTGGACACACACACACACACATAAATATATATATAAATTATTATTATTAACAGTTAAAAAGTATATCGTTATATTCCGTCCGTGAGTAAGCTACCACTAGCTCGGAATGCTGATCTGCTGATAAAGGCCGGCCACAAACTCTCGTCTTTTCTTTTCAGATTAAATTTAACAATGATTTTTTCAATAATACGTTATAATATCAACCATTCAAATGAGTCTACTAACCAAGTTTCACATGTTTCGATCAATTAAAATCTCTTGAATGTTTTAATAATACACTTTTACACCAAACACCCTTTACTTCAGCAAACCCTTCTAATCATTTTAAATACAGATAAAATTTGTTGCACAAACCATTGGGACTGGCTGCACCATGGCAAGCGACCAGCGCGAAAAGTCCGGTAAACAATAACACAATCATACCGCCGGAGAGCGCATCGCGTACTGACCTGTGACACGATCAACGCACGTATATATCACTGCATCACCTGACGTACCAGACGAAAAACAAAGCATCTGTCATTTTGACATTATACTTATTTGATTCAAAAACTACGTTAAATAAATAAGACGTGACGTTACTATTTAAAAACGAAGCTTCTGATATTTTATAGATTATTTATTTACTCTTTTACGAATCACAATACGCGACATTCCTATCGAAAAACGATCGAGATCGAGAGAAAGAACTGCATCAGGTATCATTTATTTATCATATAATGCATTCATTTAATTTTTTAAATAAACCAATCAATATAATTTTTGAAGTAGCAGTGGGTGGGGCACATCGCTCTTGTAGACGACGGCCGTTGGTGCCGGAATGTTCTCGAATGGCGGCCACGAGTCGGTAGATGCGGGAGGAGGGCCCAGCTCTCCACTAGTTGGACCGACGAAGTAGTTAATATCACCGTAGGTCGCCGAATACGGGCAGCGCAACACCGGTCATCGTGGCTACCTCTGGGCACGCCTGTGCCTTGTGGTGCCTGTGGGTGTCTATTGGCTGAAAAGAAGAAGATTGAAGACTTAGAAGACTTAGATGGACTGAAGGCATAGTCAAGGTCGTGGGAAATTGTTGGATACGATCATCACAAGACCGGGTACATTGCATGCATATGTACAAAGTCTATCGGGACTACCAGAATGGAAAAAATTGTAACAGGAAAATGTTCGACATTCAGAATACTAGTTGTAGTGAGACGAGGCGCGGCGGGAAAACCGACTCGTGAATAAGAAGGAAAACATTGATCGTGTGCCTCAATTTGTGTGAAATGCTTGATTGCTTGTAGTGCACGCAATTACTAATTAGCTGTCGATCTGCTGCTACATCTACATAGTACGTGTCGTGGGTTCGAATCTTTGTGCTTGGCAATAACGTAAACGTTTTATCATATTTCTCTAAACACCTACTAGATGGCGCTATCCAGTAAACTTCGTAGACGAAGTATTGATTTACTGACGTTTTATTCTCTATATGCGTGTGATACGTGCTGGAAACAATAAATTATTATTTATGTCAAAAATTGTTTTTTTGTCTGCTTGGACCTTGACGAGCATACCACCAGCGTCTGCAGTTGGTGACAAAAATAATAATATCTACTAAAAAAATGTTAATTCATTGATGAATTATTTTAAGTTTATTTTTATGTAGTGATAGAAGTAAACAAATAATCTGTATAATTTGAGGATTGTAAAATTAGAATTTAGAGAAAACAGTAATACTAGATTTAATTATTTGAAATAGGAACGGTGACTGGAATACATGTTTACATTGGTTTCATAAAAAATTACATACGAACATTATTGTTGCCTGCTATAGTCCTTAGCTAATCCTTACCAGAACAATGAATACTCCTGCCAAATTACAAGCCGTATACCCTCATGATTACAAAGGTATTGTGATGAGTCATAACGTGATCACTCTAAAATATAAGTTGTCAAATATCTCCCTTCCGCTTTTTTGCTCTTTATTCAATGCTTTATAAAAAGTGTTACAGTGATCGGATTTAG